>CM025622.2:5459857-5473553 GCA_014621495.2 Entosphenus tridentatus | reverse complement strand
ACCCCTCAGTGTGATAGGGACAGTGTTAAGAAGACAATAAAGGTGTGTGCTACAAAAGACGTTGAAGAGTCCGTCTGTACAACACTACAACACGATGGGCCATGATTCCTCACGGCCAGCTGGTGTTCAAACTTTATAATTAGTCTTCTGATGATTGTCTAGGGTCGGTCCCATTGTGAGAGAGGTGGATTGTCTCTTGGATAAATTATTGCATGCCCCGGAGAATGTAGATGTGGGTGTGTGTATGTGCTGCCTTGGGTTTGTGAGTGGGAGAGGTGATACGAACAGCTCGGAGATTTCCTCTCGCTCGTGCGGGGTTGCAGCCGCGACTTTCTCCGCTGGGAGATGAGCGGCGTCGGCCCGCTGCTGTTCGCGGAGAGGCTTGGTCGCTGGGTGGTGCCCGGTGCTGGCACCCGTACTCTGGCGGCGCGGCGGTGCTCGTTCTCTATAGCTCTGACGGCGCGGCGGCTCGTTCTCTGTAGCTCTGACGGTGCGGCGGCTCGTTCTCTGTAGCTCTGATGGCGCGGCGGCTCGTTCTCTGTAGCTCTGATGGCGCGGCGGCTCGTTCGGCAGGCTGGCACCTGTGCTCGGGCACTCTCTCTCTCCACTGCTGGATGACGAGTCGGTTCTCGTTGGTGCTGGTCGATCTGTGTGTATATTAAACACACGGCGCATTCGATGGCGCTCTCCTCTTCCTCACGGCCGTTCGATCAGGCTTTTTCCACTGCTTCGTTCTCTCTGCTTTGCTCGCTTGGTCGACGCTTGGCGATTTCCGCCCTTTCTCCAGGTTGCTTGCTTGTTGTCGCTCTGGTGATGACCGATGCTCTCGTTCGTTGCTGGGTTGTCGTTGGCTCGAGAATGATAACTGGAATCTCCATCAGTTTCACTCGCACCTCGGCGGCTCGGTGTAGCGATTCTTCTTAGGTGGTGCAGACCTCGGCTTGTCAATGCACGTCGCTACTCTGCGAACATCGCCATACTGGGTGATGGGAGATGCTCCTTCGTTGGCGGTGACGAGACGAGGTGAGGGGCTGAGCCCCAGTGGTGAGCTGACCCCTGGTGGTATGCTGACCCCCAGTGGTATATAGTTGATGGGATTGTGCCTCGGCTTATTTCGGGAAAATCCACTGTTTTTTCTGAGTTGTTCAAAGGGCCGGAACCATATAATTTGTTTTCGTTTGTGTACGTGGACACAACTGCGTCCGTGTGTGCGATTTATTGGAGGAATAAAGTTCTTCACGCAAAGCGGCTGTCCGTAATAATTAACCTGGAAAGAGGGGGGGGGTTCCTGGCGAAACGGCGTCACAGATGAGTCATCAGATTAAAACCAGACTGACGATTCGCGTTCGCACCGAGATTACATAATTAAACTCGACGTTTTGGGTTTAGATTATGAATAATATTGGTCGTGAAAGCCTACGCGTTTAAACAAGTTATATAATACCTTCCCTCGCTCTGGGCGTTATCCTTTGTCTCACACAGCTTTAAGTTGTTCGTTTTCGGTTTGGAAGTTAAAATGACTCACTTTACTGCTTATGGTAATATTGTATTTTGATTGTGATTCAAGGCATGTTGTAGCCGTGTTCACGGTATTTCCATCGTGGTTTGATTTCTTTATGGGGAGATGTTATTTGCTCGTGTGTGCAAATCTTGCTGTCCGTGCTGCGGGAAGACAAAGGCGGTTGGGCTCCCTCTCCACAGAGCACACTGTAGTCCTGCACCCTGGCTTGTGCGTGTCTTTAATTAGAGTGAGGATCGATAATGTTTGCTTAATCTTCATGGCTAAGTTGGTAACTTTGTTTAACTAATATGGCTCAAAACCCGTCTGTTTGCTTTCTTTGTTGCCAATTAGAACTTTTAACCGTTACAAAAAATAATAATAATTATATATGTCTCGTGGTGCCTATTGCTTGTATTGTGAGGGGGCCTTTTGTAGTGTGGGTATTGTTTTAACACCCTTTGCGATGTTTCCCCCTCTCTCTTGTGTGCAATACGGGAGGGTTTATGACCATTTTATGGTCCTTTTCATGCTCTCTGGCCTTTAGAAGCGAGGTGTGCGTGCATCTGCTCGTTGAGGTGGGGAAACGGGTGTTTGCTCGTCCTTTGTTTGCTACCAAGTTGCCCCCGGTGTCTGTTAAAAATATATATATTATTGGCAGAATTATTCTCAATAGAATTTTTTGGAAATAGGGGCATATACCCAACAGAACACAAGAGGCATTCCCGCACAAAAGACATCATATGTGCAACAACGGGACAGGAACCAACCAGTGAGTGTGAAACACACCGAACCTGTCATTTCAAAATCCCCTTCAACATTAACCATGGGACTCAGGGCATTCGAATTTTGAGAGCAAAAAAACTAGACAAACCCCAAGAATCGCCGAATTGATTAATACAGTATATGCAGTACAGTATACGCAGTTCGTACAGTCATTTGGAGCAATGTTACATCCAGTCCCCACATGGCAACGCACACAATCAATACTCCAGACAATCCGTACATAGTAAATAATCACAAACAAGTACCCAACATCTTTAGACGTGACTTAACCGAAAGAACCAAAGAATAATTCCTGCAGTCACGAAAGCTCCAAAATTAAGAAGTACCCAACAGTCCATACACCGTTAACACTCTCGAGCAAAGATCCATGCGGTCTGTACCTTGGCAACAATGACGATCAAAGTTTCTGACAGTTACACGTGAACAATCACGAGCGAAACTCCATACAGTATACACAATAACAATCGCGATTTCGCAACAAAACGATGTAACAACACGAGTCATTAACACGGCAACCCACAGGATATCAACGGCGCTCGGGACACCCAACAATGAATTAATCATTAACTACACCCTGAAGATAACGATCTCGACGCCGTAATTAACAACAAACACTGTTACAAGCAGACACCCGCACGGACGCAACCAGACGAACACGCTCCGCAAACCAGCGAGTTAAAAAAAACCACACGCAACCCGGCGCCCGCAAGATGGGTGAAGTTATTATTATTATTTTTCTTGGGGCCGGGTGCTTATGTCATGTCACGACTCGCCTGGCAAACTGTGAATAGCGGAGGGCGGCAAGGTGGAGCACTAGGACGCCCAGAAGAATATTGCGTGGTGAACACAGCCTCCTCTTGCGAACCCATCCACCTCTCGCGCTCGAGCAGAAGACGGGGGTGCCATTTTGGCAGGAACAGCGCCCCGACCAGCCGCCGAATTGGCAGGAACTGCGTTTTGGCGGGAACAGCGCCCTGACCAGCCGCCGAATTGGCGGAGCGAAGTTTTGGCGGGAACAGCGCCCCGACCAGCCGCCGAATTGGCGGACCCACCGCGTGGCCCACATGCCCGGGCCTCCCCCGCCAGCCCCCGCAGCGACGACGGTGTCCTCTCCCCGCAGATCCGTCGCTCCGTTCCCGATGGCGGCGAAGTAGCGGTGTGATGCCCTTCCCACCGCTCCGCGTGCAGTGCTCTCTCTCTCTCTGTCACCAGGGCAGCCATCTCCAGGGCTGTCCGAAGGATGGTCGTCACGCCGTCCCCGTCGTACGAAGGCGTCCAGGTGAGTTTTTTTTGCTTTTCGTGTGCCCATTTTACTTCCCTAGGATAACACCTAGCAATATTTATTTTTCCACAACTTCTGACGCCAAATGTAGTGGGTTCGAATTAGGTGCACACACACGCAGCTTGGAGGCAACACTGTTTATTAAACGGTAAGTAATATAACACTGTACATGAGGTGGTGACCACCTTCCTCAACTCACTAACACTCAGGACGACGACCCGGGACTTGAGGACCGATGATATCGTCTTCACTTCGGAGTTCAACAGCTCCGCTCTGCATTCACACCACGTTTATATTTCCTCTGGCGTGGCCGGCTCCGCCCAGGCCACGCCTCCCTTCCCAGGCCACGCCTCCCTTCCCCCACCTCACGGGAGGTCTGGGTCCCTCCACAACGTGACCCCCCAGGCACCCCCTTGGGGCAGCAATCTTGGACCATATTGAGTGGCTCGCCAAATTTGTGTCCACTTATGTAAGGGGACCTCATAGGACAGACACCTGTCCCAGAGATTCCTAGTAACCAGTCAAGTGCTGTCTCCTTCACCACCTAACAGGCGGTAGGCCTCTTACAGTCTATATTTGGCCTTGGGTACTTCCAGGCAGTTTATGATTGAGTGAAGTAATTCGCTTACGTTTCTACTAGGGGCTTTCATAATGGCATCTCTGATTTTCAGGTTTTAAAAAAATTAGGGTGGGGGATATTATACTTAGCCTGCACCTGATTTAGAGACACCACCCCGCGATTCTCAGACAAAAGATCATCAACTATTTCCAGGCCAGACTCCTTCCAGCTGAGCCACAAAATGGATTTCCCCCCACCCCCACTTTTAAAATCGGGTTACCAAATGGCCCCGCGGTGGCAAGATGTTAGTTACCTTGCCCGGTATATAGGAGGTCGTGGGTTCCATCCTGTCCCTGACACCCACTGTATATTTGGTTTTCATGTCTGTCTCCCCCTGGTCGTGTGTATTTTTCCGATTTTTCCTTCCACATTTCGACACATTTGGACACAAATTGTATTAATTGTCTACGTTAAATTGCCATATGATGAGCCACTTCATAATAGATTTTTTTGGGTTAGATTGTGTAAATATATAAATGTGTTGTTAAATCCCGCCACCACCCGGACACAACCAACTTGTAAACAGAACATGCCAATTCGTCACTAGTACAGCACACCGGTGTGTTGAAGAGCCAAGCCACAACATTTACAAACTGAGTACGACGTTTCACCAATAATTACAACAAGCTTCATCTGTTGTACTCAGTTTGTAAATGTTGGCTCTCCAACACACCGGAGTGCTGTACTAATGTAGTGGGTTCTTTTATGGAGACGGAGACATTGAGGTAACACGGTATGTTTATTTTTAACTGCAGCAACTCCCTTACGCCCCTATCTAGGGAGGTATGGCCTCCGGGCTATCGTAACCTAAACACTGTCCCTGCTCACTCCCAGCCCTCCGGCTATCCGTGTCCTAGGGGAGGCTATCTGACCCGACCCAGCCAAGGTACGGGTCCCGACCACTGGTCCCAGCTCGGCCCGGTCATGAGAAGGATATCGGGCTCGAGGTCCCAGGGTCTTGATTAGGGAGGCTATCCTGACCCGACCCAGCCAAGGTACGGGTCTGACCAATGGTCCAAGCTCGATCCGGCCCTTACAAGGGCAGCGGGCTCGTGGTCCCAGGGTCCTAGTCTAGCTGGTCTTCAGTCTTCGTAACACTGCCCTCAACCTGCGGAGAGGTCCGGCATTTATGCACCTCTCTGGTGTGTCCACCTCTGGCCACGCCCATCTTCCAGGAGGGGGGGTCCCGGGGGATCCCAGGACACCCCGCAGCCCCCTCCCGTCGGGAGGAGCCGCGGGGGATCCAAGAACACCCCGCAGCCCCCTCCCTCCGGGGCTGGGGATCGTAACGACCTCCCCGCCAGAGGTCGCAAACGGGTTTTGATTCCTTACCCGTACCCATACCCGGCCGCACCAGGGTCGCAAATGGGTACCCGTACCCTACCCATAACCTACCCGAAATGAGTGACAAACGGTTACTCACCATATTCTTAGGTTTTTTCGGTAAAGTCACGTAGGTAAAAAATTAAAATTAATAAAAGATAAATAAAAATAAAATAAAAATCACGACGGTTCGGAGGCAACACAAGCTTCCGTCTTCAGGTGGAACAGTCACAGCACGATAGCTGTATCAAGTGAGAGAAATTAGAAGAAAACCGTATTTTTATATATACTGGTTGAGGGTGGGAGGAGCCAAGGTAGGCCCTGAATATTATTTTTGTGAGGTTCGGTGCGGCTGAAGCACGCTGTTAGGAATGAGCCTTTGTTGTGTAAACTAGGTGCGGATGATGTAAAGGTGCATGTAAAAGGGACTGAGCCTTTTTGTTATGTAGAGATGATGCGGCTGAAATCGCTGGCAGGAAATTAGTCTATGTTGTGTAGAATGGTTGACTGAGCCTATTATTATGTAGAGGTGGGGCGGCTTAAATCGCTGCCAGGAAATTAGTCTTTGTTGTGTAGAATGGTTGACTGAGCCTATTGTTATGTAGAGGTGGTGCGGCTGAAATCGCTGCCAGGAATGCTCCAAATGTGTAGTTAAATCTTTTTTGCATGGTTAATAACATCTTTCCAATGATTACTAAGTATGTACCCATCATCACGGTTGAAATTATGTCTGTGTTTGTATATTTGGATGGCCTCGTGTACAAACCTTTGATGGTAGCCCGGAGGCTTGCAGAGCACCTTAGTCTCGGAAAAGATAATTTCATGAGAGCCCACAGCGTTGTAGCAATGATCGGCAACAGCGGAAGAATCAGTTTTGCCGTATTTCAGATCTGACTTGTGCTCACGGACACGATCAGAGATAAGACGTTTCGTTTCTCCAATGTAGCAATCACCACAACTGCAACTCAGTTTGTAGACTCCAGGGTATTGTAAGTCAGGAATGAGATCTTTCACAGATGGAATTAGATCACGGATTTTATGTACTGTACTGAATCAGACTTGAATCTTATGTTTGTTTAGAATTTTGGAGATCTTTTTGGTCATGCCTGCTATGTATGGTAACGTGATAGTTTTGATCGGAGTTTCATGTGGCTGTTTCTGTATGGTGGGAGAAACAGCTTGGCGGATGGTGCGGTCAGAGTATTCGTTCATCCTGAGGGCCTGATGTACATGTCTTAATTCACTGGCCAGGTGGTGTTGGTCAGAAATGCCATGAGCTCTGTGGCATAGCGTTTTGATGAGAGAATTCTTTTTGAGATGGGTGGTGGTGGGAATCGGGTTTCAAGTAGGAATCTGTGTGGGTGGCTTTCCTGTAGACAGAATGTCCCAAGGATCCATCAGGTCTTCTCTCAAACAGAATATTTAAGAATGGTAGTTTACCATCTTTCTCCACTCACCAGTGACTCACGGCCTACCCGTACCCATACCCGGCCGCACCAGGGTCGCAAACGGGTACCCGTACCCGGCCGGGTACGGGTAGCCAGGTATCGGGTAGGGTACGGGTATTGGGTACCCGATTGCGACCTCTGCTCCCTGCCGGCTCGAGGTACCGCCGCTGATGGGCACTGTCTGCCATTGCGGGTAAGTGCAGCCCATCTACAGCGCTACATATGCGCGTACGTGATCCGACGCTACACTAGTGACGAATTGGCATGTTATGTTTACGTGACAACCCTTACTAGTTGGCTGTGTCAGGTGGTGGCAGGTTTTAACGACACAATTATATATTTACGCGATCTAACCCAAAAACCTCTCTTATGGATGATATTGGTCGCGAAAGCCAACGTGTTAAAATAAGCCACTTCGTTGAGCTCTCATTTGTGGCCTGGTCGCTTTTGAAAAAGAGCTATATAGCTCAGTGGGCCTTACCGGTGATTTTTTTTTTTATATAGTAAAATAGGTTCTGCGGAAGGGGACCAGGATAGGAATACTACTGTCCCTGCAGATCTCGAGCATGGAGGAAACAGTGCACGCCAGCTGTATCCCTCCGGGTCTCTCTCTCGCCAAGGCAAGGATAAACTCAACAAGGGGAGCATGGTTTAACCGACTCCTCTACACAGCTTTTGGCAAATCTCACGTTCTGTTGGATCCAACCAGCGTTTCATGTTCTGCAGGCCCACTGCCCAATCGTAGTTCTGCAGGTCCTGGAGAGCCAAGCCACATTGACTGAGATTTGGGAATGTATAATTATCTTCTTGATCAGGAGCGCTCTGTTGTCGAGGGAGAAGGGGACGTCTTCCCATGCTGCCAGAGAAGGAAACAATCTCTTGAAGCAGGTGGGGGGGGATGTTTTTTGAAAAGCGATGCCAATGAGGAGAGGACCGTAACGCCGTGATATTTGATATAGAACGGAGACCATTTAAAGACAACAAGGCCTCCCAACGCTCCCCCCACACTCCCTCACCACGGTCAGAATAGCTGGGATTGAGACTTCCGGTCTTGTGAATGTGATAAGAACATTATCCACATGAAGATTAATTTAGTGTTTGACCACGCCGAAACGTACTCCCGAGATACGCTGGCTCCTCCATAGCGATACCGAATGGACTAATTTCTCTGTTATGATAACGTTGTTCTTTGTGCCTTTTGTTTTTGTTCCATGTCTTTATTTGCGTATTCATTTTTAATTTAGCTTGGAAGAAGGGTTTTCATTTGCTTGGGAATAGCCATGTATAGGATTTGGTACTCGGGTATGAAAATATACAGAACTATGGGATGTAATTAGCATGAATGAACACATACAATGAAAATAGTGTAGTACTCCCCGAGTGTTATTGACATTAGGAACGGTGGTCACCACCCTGTATATAATGTTCACGTTGGTTGTTATGCGTTAATAGTGTTGCCTCCAAGTTGAGTGTGCGCCTCAATTGAACCCACTACACTGGTACTGTAGTACTGCAATCATGGTAATGTAGTGCTGGTACTGTAGTACTGTGGTACATGGCGTGCCTTCCTCCTCACTCTTTGTTCCGACATCTTTGTGTGCGTAGTGTCATCTCACTCCCTAACATTTTCACTCGCCATATCTCTCACACACTTTATATTGAAATAAATAACACATAGCACATTTATAGAAATACTACATAAACACAACACATTCGAAAAGAAACATGTTAAACAGTGTCCTGTCGACAAATTAAACCAATAATAAAATCCCGGGTTGAAACGCCACACCCACCTTTACCGTTATTTGGGGAAAATTACTCCCCCCGCTTAACGTGAATTAACTTTACGTGACAATTTTCATGAACAGTCCCCTTGATAAGCAGGGACTAGCTGTGTTTGGGTGCTTCCATCGTGGTTATGAGTGAAATAAAATATATCTTGAAAAACTTTTTTTTAAACACGCTTTTATGAAATGTACTAAAAAGTTTAAAATAAATATTTTCTGTTCAAGTACCTTGCATAATATATGTTTCATATACTCTTGTTGTAACCGACTCTAAATAAAAGCGTCGGGCGCACGTACTATTTATGAGCAAATATGTCTGTATTCACAATGGGAAGTAAGTGTTCATATCTTGTTAATGTAATTTGAACATAAAGGTTTTAAGCGGATTATTTTTGGGAATGTCTGCATTGAGAATGTAAAGTAACTGCTCATATGAAGTGAATTTCTTATTATTGTAACGTACAGTTTTTATGTGTTGATGTTTGTGAATATGTCTCGATTGACAATGGCAAGTCACTGGTGATATGTTGGTCATATGTTGTAGTGTAAACGTGTAAGTTTTTAAGCCGTTTATTTGTGTAAAATATGTGTGCATTGACAATAGAAAGTAACTGCTCATATGTTGTTAATATGTTCAAATGTAAACAAGTTTTTAATCCTTTTTATTTTTGTGAATGTGTAGTGGGTAGAAATTTACGAATAAACTTATTATGAGGCAACACGATATTTATTGTCTTTTCTACAAGGTCCCTAACACAAAGGGTATATCGGTCCCTTTACCAGATACCTGGGGAGGCATGGCCTCCGGACTATACGGGCCCTATCACTAGGTAACCCGCTCCCTATTGTCCTCCGGCTGGGACCTAGGGGACGATATCTGACCCGACCGTCCCGGTCCGTGGGTCCTGACCACTGGCCTTACTGAGCTCCGGCCCTTAGAAGGACAACGGAGCTTGGGGTCCAGGGTCCTATCCTCCAGGGATCTATTCTCTCCTGACCACAGGCCTCACTAAGCTGCGGCCCTGAGAAGGACATCGGAGCTTGGGGTCCAGGGTCCTATCTTCAGCCCAGGTCTTCGTTCTTCAGCTTGCAGATAACGGAGCCAGACCTCTGAGAGGTCTGGCTTATATACTGGTTCATGGATTGCTCCGCTCTAGCCACGCCTTCCTTCTGGAACATTCTGGAAGGTGACATCATCCTCCGGTTCCCCCCTCCCAGGGCCCCGAGGAATGTGTCCCAGGATCAGTTTGCTGGGATTTGTCATTGGCCCCTTTTTGGGCCATGGACATTTGCCTTGGTGTGGTAACGCTTCTACCCCCTATTGACGATAAGGGAAAGCTACGAACCAGCAACGCCTGCCCTATCGGATTTTAATGCACTGGGGCCGGACAACCTCCACAATTTCGACGGGACCCCTCCATGGCTTAAGTTTGGGCGACGTGGACAAGGGCACCTGGGGGCAATGGAGCCAGGCTTTGTCCCCCGTAGCCCATGCATGTGTGGTTGTCCCGGGGGCACACAGTCGCAAGTTAGCACGCTGGCGAGAGGCCGAATTCTCAATGACGGCTTCGAATGCCTCCGTCAGCTTACGTAGGTTTAACTGCAGGTGGTCCACGAGTTTTGATTTCTGCGACGGCCGGTCTATGTTCAAGCGAACGTCGGCAGGGGGGACCTCATCCCTGCCATACATTAAGAAAAACGATGAAAAGCCGGTCGCCACGTCTGGTGCCATCCGGTATGCGACAAAAACCCCAGGGATTTGCAAGTCCCAGTCGAGCTGTGATTCATCAACTTGGTGGCACAGCATAGAGGTGAGAGTTCTGTGTCGGCGCTCCACCATGCCATTGGTTTGTGGGTGGAAGGGCGAAGTGTGCACCTTCTATGTGCCCAAAAGGCGGCACACGTCTCGGTGCCCGAGAAATGTATTCCCTGGTCGGTCAGCAGCCATTCGGGAGCGCCCTTGTCCAGGACATAGCCCTGAAGAAAGGCATCCACGACGGCCACTGCCGACTAGTTGGGGAGAGGCCAGGCCATGGACCAACGAGTAAAATACTCCACCCCAACCAGAAGGTACTTATTACCACTTGGCGTAGTATGAAAAGGTCACAAAATGTCCAGGGCCACCAGCTCGTTTACGCGAGATACTGAAATAGGTTGCAAGGGTGGACACGCTGGCCTTGCCAGCAGTTTCCGGCGAGCGCACTGGGTACAGCCCTGCAGGATGTCGGTCACGTCACACATTCCCAGCCAAAAAAATTGCAGGCGCAGCATACCGAGAGTTTTGTGGGCGCCCAAATGTAACAACTGTTTGTGAGCCGCCCACACGGCCTTACCCCATAGGGCAGAGGGTACAACAATTTTATACTAGCAGGAATCACCGTCCCAATGCATGAGGTCGTGCCGTAAAGTGACTCTGATGCTTGGCCGGATCTCCGACGCGACGGCGTAAGGCCAGCAAAGACATATCCTCTAACTGGTGGCGACCCCATTCCGCCAGTGTCAACCCCAGCAGGCAATCACAGGCCGTCAGGTCGACAGGTTCGTTTAACTGAGCCGGTTCGGAGGGAAGTGCAGCAGCCATTGTCACGATAAGCGTGACAGACTCAATCAATGTTGGCTTGCAACGGCCTGACTCCAAGAAACATGCACATTTTTGAACAGGTGGGAGACGAGACAACGCATCGGCGTTAGTGTGACGGGTATCTTTACGGTAAGTGATGGTAAAATCGTAGTCCTGGAGGACTTCAAGCCACCAAGAGCGCTGGCCAGATGGTTGGTCTACCCACAAAGCGTATTGCAATGCAGAGTGGTCGGACCTAACGGTAAAATGCTGACCATACAGGTGTAATAAAGCTCGTTGAGGCGACTTCTGGAATCCGTCTTTTATTCAACTTGTATACAGCTTTTCCTTCACGCTGCTGACAGGCAGCGTGAGAAGGACAGATAGAGAGACACACTGCCACGTGGCAACCCGGAGCCCCGCTCCCGCATGGCCCCCTTCCTCTGTTCGTTCCCGTTCTGACCACGTGTCGTTCGTCTCCACCCCTATTTAATACCCGGGTCAAGTAGTACGTTTCCCCCAATCCTGGCTAGCCTCCATGGAATATTCCAGGCCCCCTCGTAAGCTGCCGGGACCACGCCCCTGACTCATCTCCCCATTGGCTGTGGCCAAAGCCAGCAGAACCAATCCCCTACTTACAGCTGTCACCTTTCCATTACGTCAGGGCCACGCCCCTAGGCTTCCCCCCAATGGCTATAAACCAGGACCGGCAGAGCCAATCATCATGACAAGTTGTGATACGTCATTGAGCCTGATATATCCTCACATTACACAGGTATGGCCTGTATTGTTGAATAAAAAAAACTATGGCCAGCAAATTTCGATTTAAAGCTTTCGTGACTGCAGGGATTCATCTTCTTGGTTCTTTCGGTAAAGTCACGTAGAAATAAAATAAAAATAAAACATAATAAAATAATTCTCACGACGTTTCGGCCACAACGCAAGCAGCCGTCTTCAGGTGGAGAACAGGTCCGTCAAGGAGAGTCTGAATGGCACGCCCCAGGCTTGGAGCGACTATTTATGCTGGGATGGAGGGACGAAAAGCATCTTTGACAAAATAATTTGCATATCAAGAGGAATTTAGCATTGTTATGGGAAATGTAGATATGCAATTAGTACTACTTGTGAAATGCGTAGGAGGTTTGGCGAGGGGTTTAAAGTCATTATGCCCATGCATTATGCAGGATTAGCAGTATCAAAGGGAGGGAGTAAGGTTAGAATTAATAAAGGGAAGGAATGTTAATAATATGGCGCCGCAGCAACTAATATGCTTATAGACTACACATTGTAATATTACACTATGTATTATTCTACCCAACCAACTGTATACCACACTGCTGTATATTCACTATACAATTACGATACTATATATTACCTTATACATTGTATTAACCATTACATTTTAATACTATTTATTATTGTACAATATGCTATACACTATACCATTGACCGTCGCATGAAAGATACTAAGAGGAAGCAACGAAATATGTCAATGGGAGAGTGGTGGTAGGAAGCTTGTAGCGGACCAAAGAATCCATTCCCTGCAGAGAATACAACATATATAGTCAATGTCAGTGAGTGGACTGCGGTCTGAAAGTCACCGTAAACGTGAACACAATCAGCTAAGATCCGAAGTGGTTTATTACGTCCTTCCAATGATTGCTGAGCCAGAATCCATCTCTCGGTTGAAATTGTCTGTGTTTGTATATGTGGATCGCCTCATGGACGAATCTCTCATGGTAGCCGGATGGCTTGCAGAGAACCTCTGTCTTGGAGAAGTCAATATCATGTGAGCCCACTGAATTGTAACAGTGATCTGCCACGGCTGAGGTGTTTGTCCTACCGTGTTTCAAGTCTGCTTTATGTTCACGGATGCGGTCCGAGACATGTCGTTTGGTTTCTCCAATGTAACTGCTACCACAGAGGCAACTTAGTTTGTAGACGCCAGGGTACTGTATGTCTGGTACCACATCTTTAACAGACGGGACCAGATCACGGATTTTATGTACTGTGTTGAATCGGACCTGGATCTTGTGTTTTATCAGGATTTTGGAGATCTTTTTTGTGACCCCAGCAATGTAGGGTAAGGTGATGGTCTTGAAAGGCTCCTCAACGGGATCCTTCTTGATAGTTGGAGTGATGGCTTTGCGGATTGTGTAGTCGGAGTAACCATTAGCCTTAAGAGCTTGGCGTACGTGTTTGAGTTCACTGGCAATGTGTTCCTGGTCGGAGATGCATTGGGCTCTATGGTATAGAGTCTTGATGAGGGAATTCTTCTGGGATGGATGGTGGTGGGAATCCGGTTTTAGGTATGCATCCGTATGGGTAGCTTTCCTGTAGACAGAATGGCTCATTGAACCATCAGGTCTCCTTTTAATTAGGACATCCAAAAA
>CM025622.2:5436338-5448102 GCA_014621495.2 Entosphenus tridentatus | reverse complement strand
CCCCCCCCCCCCGGGGAAACGGGGGACTGGGCAACACAAAAATAAATAAATAAAATAGAAAACATTTTCGGCGAGAAGGATTTAATTACCGCTGCTGCAAGACCTTTTCACGTGCCCGGCCACCCCCACCGCTGCACAACCTGCACGACCTCCTCCTCCTCGTGGCCGTTGCCTTCCTGCTCCCCGTAGCCTGAAAAATGACACTCATTGGGGGCAAAGCTGTTCGGACAGCCGCCCTAGCCGCCTAATTTGTCCACCGCTCGCTAACAGAGCCCCGTGATCCACTTGGCATCGATCGTTCATCACGGCCGCTCTGCGGGACCATCTTTTACTGCGGCCGCTACCGTCCACCGCTGCTGTTGCCCTCCGCATTCTCCTCCTCCGGTCGCTTTAACCCCCCCTCCCCCTTCCCTCTGCTGTCTCTCGTCTTCTCCCACGTCTAGTGTCTTGCCCTCCACCCCCCCCCCCCGTTACCCCAGATCTCGTCGCTTCTCGGTACCACCCAGCCGGCGTGGCTTAACCTTCTCGCGAGGGTTGATTCAAATACTTCGCCCGGGTCGTGCTCCAGATATGGGCGCATTAGTCAGTTGACGCACACCCATCGGCACGCCCATCGGCACGCGCACACGCGCGTTTACAATCTTCAAACTCACGTCGGTGATTTAGCATTTTGGAATGAGTGGGTTATCACGAGATCCATTCTTATTGACCGTATGAATGCATCGCTACGAGCTAAGGTGTCGCTACTTTGGCTGGTGACAATTATTTTGCGCTGCAACTCGGCAGCTTCTGATCGTGACACGAGAGGGGGGAAGAGTTCGGGGGGGGGGGGGGGGGGGGTAAATTGGTCCGTGGGTCCAGACGAAATCTTGCACAGGTCGGCGGCCCCGTTGAAGGCGTGAGACGATTAATTGACAGCGGGTTATCCAAGTCTTTCATAAATGTGGGAGTCATTAATTACATCAGCTAATAAGAAACAACGCGCACACACCCACACGCAGTGTCACGGGTATTGGCCAAACAGCACCAAGGATAAAGACGTTTCCTGCAAATAACTCAATCGGTATTAGACGCAGCGCACACAACATCGTATGCTGCGTAAACTTGAATAAGTAAGCATAATATTATTATTCTATTATATAGCTCTTATTATTTTTATAAAAAAAATTCTAGCAGAATTCGGTGCCAACTCAAACTGCATTAAAGTGAGTTACAATGATGTTGTCTTTGCTGTTGTTTATTTGTTGACCGATGACCGCAGCGATGGTCATGTAGTCTCTTCATCCCCCCCTTTCCAACCTCTCCATCGCTCCGTCCATACCTCTCCATTCGGATATCCATCAATCTCTCACCCCTCCTCGCCATCTCTCATCCATATCCCCATCACTCGCCCAATTCGTCTCCACCACGTCTGCATCGCTCCCTCCATCTCCCCATCACTCCGTGCCTCCATCCCTCTTCCCATGCCATCCTCCATCCATCCATCTCCCCATCACTCTCTCCATCCTTCTCTTCCCCTCTCACCTGTCCATCCCCCCCCCCCCCCCCAAACATCCCCCCCCCCCCCCCCCTCCCTCCGTAATGTGTGAGCTCAGCGTAAGGCAATAGTGCAATTACCATTAAATATTGATACTAACGGCCCGCTTTAAGAGGCAAACAAGGTTAATGTGAACGTCTGTATTTATTTCTTGTCACTTACGGCGCGGGGAGTGATGAATGGGGCAATTTCCGACGTAGAGAAGAAGGGGGGGGGGGAATAATAATGTAATAAATGTATATAAATAATAATTAATATTATACGAGGTGTGAAAGGAAAGCTGAGTGAAGATGCGATTCACTCACTCCACTCTCTCACTCTCTCTCTCTCCCCTCCATCCCTCCCGCGCTCACACGCGCGCACACAAGCAGACACACGCACAAACATGCACGCACACACAAAGATAACACACACATGCACGCACACACACATGCACACACAAACACGCACACGCACAAACACGCACGCGCGCACGCACACACGCACGCACTCTGATACACGCACACACACACGTACGCACAAACACGCACACACACGCACACACACTCGCAAGCACTCTGATACACACAAACACGCACACACACGCACACACACTCGCACGCACTCTGATACACACAAACACGCACACGCACGCACACGCACGCGCGCGCGCTCCCTCCCTCTCTCGCCCTCGTGAGAGATGTCCAATGGAGATGTTTCAATTGCACGACGCGAGATCGCATCTCGATTAACGCGCCGTAACGGGATCCACTTCCGAGGCAGGAAGGGAAGAGACGAGAGAGAGAGAGAAGAGAGAGAAAACACATTTACCCAGCACGGACGATCCGCCAGCGCTGAATTGTAATCACCGCGATGGGGGCGCTCCGTTGCGGCAGGAGCTGTCCAGGGCTGAGCTACAGAAAATATTCCCTGCCCCCCCTCCCCCCCCGTGTCTACCAGCATATATTAACAACAAGAACAGCAATCCTCACATTCGTCAATAACACCGCTGTGTGTGGTCTTAACGGGGAAACCAAATGTATGAGGCGACGTTTCAGGCAATGCGCCTTCTTTATACGACATGAGTGGAGAAGAGAGGCACAGTGGACTATAAGAATTGTCGGCTGCACTTGTTCACGGGACCTGATGAGAGTTTACTCTTCTTTTCAAGGATTTCTGATGACGTCGTTTTAAATCGGCGTGTGAGTAGTTACGCAAATATTGGCTTCCAGACAAATCCTTTAATAATCTAAGGGGTTTTTTGTGTTGTTATTTCAACAAGCCATATTTCTACATACTGAAAATACTTCAATATTTGGATGATATCTCAATGGGACCATTTTTTTGCCAACGTAATTTTTTTGTTTGCCAGAAAGAAAAAAAACGAGTATTATTTAATAATTAAAATAATAACTGTGTATGTATTACATTGCATCAAGTGTCATAACGTATTAACTATAATTATCACTATACCCCATGATCACGTGCATTCGTGCTGAAATGTTTAACTCGCCGATGCAAGGAATCTTCATCATCTAGTGCCACGTTTCAGTTTTCAAAAGTATTCGGTATTTATTTTCTTACCACCCCCCCCACCCCTGATAACCTTAAACGGATTGCATTGCATTCAGACAAGCAGTCACATAAACGTCGTACGGTCGCTACCATCAGCTAACAATTCCTTTGACAATTTTAAATATTGTGGTGATCGGAAAAAAATATGTTTCAAGTGCAATTCCCGTCATGGTGCAGGCAAACGCAGTTGCCATCTCACACGAATCCACTGCTGCCCAGTCTCCGTATGCGCCATGAAGGAGGGCCATTGCCCGAAACGTCTCCTCGTGTATATTGTTTTCCTCTTAAGGCCACAGTGTTGTTATTGAAAGGGGACGCGTTGAGCTGCTGCTGCTGTTGTTGTTATTGTCTGTACGTTGTGCACCAGTGACAACACAGCAGCAGCAGCACATCATTAAAAAAAATAAGTAATTCAATAATTGCGTAATCAGACATAATTACCACACTCGCTATTTCACGCGTGTTTGTACAGTCTAATCGTCTATCGTAATCACCCAGTTGATTATGACATCAAATGATTGTGAAATCTAAAATAATCATAATAGATATTACTACTGCTTAATAGCAAGCCGTTTGTTATGCCACTGCAGGATGCGAGGCCCTTCCTCCCCCTATATCGGCACCATTGCTCACGATTCCGCGATGTTTGTATGGACAGAATGTTGAACTTCTTTTTCACCGTACGTAGGCAACCGTGATAATCGGAGGTACGGTGTGGGGGGGGGGGTGTGAAAAGGCGACAATCCGTCCAGCACTGAGAAATCCACGCGAGCCGATTTCCGCGCTCCATCTCCGCAGTTGTACATCCGTGAAAAAGAGCTTCATATCATGGGACCTCCTTTGCCAGTACCAAAATATACTAATAGAGTTTTTCCTCTTTTTTCTGGCAACAAAACTGACACCTTTTGCAAGGAATCATGCTTACATTAGCCACAACACTTGCAGTTCTTTTGGTTTGCATTTGACTGCAAGTATTGTGGTTAATGTAAGCATGATTCCTTGCAAAAAGTGTCAGTTTTGTTGCCAGAAAAAGGGGAAAACCCCTATTAGTAAGAGCTTCATAGTTTATCGGATTCCTCCAGTATACTCTTTTATAAGTGCACAACTTTAACTATCTGCGATGAACGCTGCACTTTCCGTCGTTTTCATGCAGGGGGCGCTGCAAACCTACTCGCCCCCTGCATGAACGATGGAGGCGCAGGGACAGACATTCGATCACGTTGGAATCGATCTGCAGACGGCGGTCTTCTCGCACGGCCAGGAGCTCCGTGTCGCCTTATCTCGATCCCGCAATCCCAAACAGGTGAAAGTCCGCATCGAACCGAACCCCCAGCAAGGACATCTATTCTAGATTTGAAGCTTTCGTGACTGCAAGGATTCATATTCTTGGGTTTTTTCGGTAAAGTCACGTAGGTAATTTTTTTTTTAATAAAAGTAAAATGAAACGTCGTGATTTTTTTACTTTTATTAATTTTAATTTTTTTACCTAAGTGACTTTGCCGAAAAAACCCAAGAATACAAGAACATCTACTTAACGACGAGAGCAAATTCACACGAAATGTCCTTTTTAATGAAGTCTTCCACACGTAAAATGACATAAGCTTTTAATGAAGAAATAAACGTATCTAATTCAAAACACAATACAATTCAAAGATGTTTAATTTTTAAACATCAAAACAGAGCATCGGTTGCTCGCGTGAATGCGTCGTTCGTGTGCAATTGGTGACTTCCCTGGCCGAAGGCCGTAAATGTTTGTGGGGGGCGCCGCAGGCACCCCCTAACACCCCCTAAGTGAACAAAGATTCTGTTGGACGCTCTCTGTGGGCGCCTTCTCTCCTTTGATTGCCCCTCCGTCGTTCACTCTCCACCACCGCCAATCATCATCATCATCGTAGTCGTTCTCCTCTTCATACGTATCGCGCGATGAAAATTATTTTTCACATTTTCAAAAGGAAATGTTAAACATTTAATCAGAGGGGAATGGCTCCCACCTTCGGCGACGTTCTAATTTGCGGGAGTTAATGGCGAAGTTTAGCATCGGATGTGGCTTTAATTGCACCGAGCGAGCTGACACCCCGCGCAATCATCTGTGAAATCTCCAAATGAGCATCAGATCGCGCGTAATTGTTCACTTAATACGTCCAGAAAGACAACTTTTTTTGCCATATGTGAAACAAAATAAGAGTACCCACACCACCGCACGCGGCTTGCCAATCGTCTCCCTGTGGTGGACCCATTGATAAATTATCATTCTAACCCATTGATAAATTATCATTCAAACCCATTGATAAATTATCAATCATTGTAACCCGTCGATATATTCTCATTATAACCCATTGATATATTATTGTAACCCATTGATATACAATCATTCGAATCCATTGATATATAATTATCATTCTAACCCATTGATTTATTATCATTATAACCCATTGATATATTATAACTCAAACCCATTGACATCCTGTACCCTCCTACTGCTGCATGGACCGGAGGCTGCAAGGGACAGGGGGACATTCAAAAAACAAACTTGCACCAATTCACGCGTTACAGCTTGCCGCGCCGGGAGATCGGATTGATCCGGCGACACGTGGATCGCAAGCGAGGTGCGCGGATCAGTAACGCCACTGTCTGCAGGAGATGCGTCGATTCCTCCCCCATAGTACAGGGTGGTGGTCCAGATGTCCTGTGACCCCCCCCCCCACCCCCAAATAAATTAACCCCAAATTTTTTTCCCTTTCCCTTTGTACACACATTTCTGTTTCGAGCAAGCCTCAGTATTACACAAAATTAATATGTGACGTTTTAGCGAAGAAAAAAATGTGAAACAGGGGTCACAAGACATCTGGACCACGCTGTCACCTGTGCCCGAGTGGGCGCGCGCCAGCTGCATGCGTCCGAGGCGTCCCGATGCCGTGAGCCCGAAGCTCACCGCTCTCTGTCTGTCTCTGCCTCTCTCTGTCTCTCTCTGCCTCTCTCTGTCTCTCTGTCTCGCTCTCTGCACGACAAACCACAGACACACGACGCTACCACGTCTTCACCTCATAGCGCGTTGGCCGCGGCGGTGCATAAACGCGACACAAACACAGATCCCCCCGTGTCAGCCTGCAACAGACTGTTGGGGCAAGTGCTGTTAGCGAGCACCTATGAAGGCCGGAATGCCACACGAAGGGGGTGGGTCGCCAGCAACCACGCCCGGCCGTCTTTGTCTCCCCAGTGGCGATGTTTACTGCACACCGCATCCAAGTACTCATTTGAGGCTGGGTCGACCTAGGGGAGGCCCAGGACCGGTACAGATAATCGTCACCGGTGTTGGCCGTGAGCGGGAATCGAACCCGGGTCGCCGGGTTCGCTCACACACACAAACAACAGCAACAACATTCGGCGCATTCGTCAACAACAAACAAGGGCCATTGCCCGAAACGTCTTCCGTGATAGTTTGCTTTCCATTTAGAGCCACGCGCCAAATTAAACAAAGGTATAGATCCGACCCACCCCCCCCCGTTTAGTCTCAGCAGACTGTTGTGGCAAGTGCTGTTAGCGAGCACCTCCAGAACAACCGAAAGTCTTGAAGGGCCGCTATACGTCGCAGGGCAGATTGTGTGTCAATGTACAATTAATTGTAAAAGGGGGCCGTCTTGAACCAAGACACCGGGAGGAGAACGCACGCACCGAATTCTTCTGCACCGCTTCTCATCCACGCGGTTTGCCTCTGGGAGGATTTTACTCGCCGAGTCGGCGAATAAAATTCTCCTCTCTGTTTGTTAAGTACTTTTCCTTCTTCTTCTAAATGAGTTTCCCTCCACGGCGAATCCCTTCTCCGTGTCGTCTGCGCGCGAGTCGGAGTGACCCCGCGTCGCGGTCGGAGCGAGCAAGAGACGCGGCCCAATGCGATTGGCGCGGTTTGCACAGCGTGAACAAGACACCGGCGCACGTGTTATTACTCAGCGCCCCTCTCTCTCTATATATATCTCCTGCGTTAATATCGTGATGTGCTAATACTTCAATTAGTGCCTCGCAAATTCCCATCTAGGGAGGGAGGGAGGGGCGGGGGTGGTAAGCAGGGGAGGGAGGTTAGACGGGGAGGAGGCGGGGGGGTATAAAATGAGTGTAATTCTTCCATCTTATTAAAACGTTACATTAAGAGAAAAGAGCGATTCCCTCCCCTCTATATGCCTACCCCCAGACACATACACGCGCACAACGACAAAGGTGCCCCGTATAGCCTCAATATACCTTTGGGGCAAGTGCTGTTAGCGAGGAAAGCCTATCAAGGCCGGCGCGGGTGGGTGGCCAGCACCACGCCCGGCCGCCTTTGTCTCCCTAAGCGGCGATGTTTACACACGGCACCAGGTACTCATTTGAGGCTGAGTCGACCTAGGGGGGGGGGGGGGACCGGCGCCGGTTCAGATAACCGTCACTGGTGTTGTTGGCCGGGATCGGGAGTCGAACTCGGGTGTCCGGGTTCGTAGCGCAGCGCGCTAACCACTGCACACACGCGCACACAGCCACACAGATGGAAAGATACACACGCAGGTACGCACACACTTAGATAGATACACACGCAGGAATCCGCTACACAGCCTTGATCAATGTCCGCGAGTCGGCTGACATATTTAGTCATCCAATTAGCATGTGAAAAAAAATCATTAGTTAATGCCTATTTGAAATTTTAATGCATTCGCGTGAGGCTCCTCTGCAGCTGACACCCATAAAAATTTTCATTTAATCGGCAAGCGTGCAATTTACGCTTTGACCTTGAGGCCGCGTGCTGCATTCGATTATGGGTCCCGTAGAGGCTAGGGGGCCTGGGTGATGTGTGTGTGTGTGTGCGTCCGTGCATGTGTATGTTTGTGTGTGTGTCTTCGGGTTGGAGAGCGGTGGCGCACTAGTTAGCGCGCTGCGCTACGCACCCGGCGACTCGAGTTCGATTCCCGCTCACGGTCAACACACAGTGACGATTGTCTGAACCGGTCCTGGGCCTCCCCTAGGTAGACTCAGCCTTAAATGACTACTGTAGCTTGTGCGGTGGGGAGACAAAGGCGGCCGGACGTGGTGCTGCCCCACACACCGCCTCGTGTGTATCGTGCCGGATAGGTGCTCGCTAACATCACTTGCCCCAAAAGTGTGTGAAGGCTATACGGGGGTTCTTTGCCTTTGTGTGTGAGGGTGGGTCGCGTGGGGGTGGGAGGGGCAGGTAGAGCCTCGGCCCATCATGGTCGACTTCACCCAGCCGAAGCACTGCCCAAAAGCGGGAGGGCTTAATATATCAACGCTGGGACGCGCTGGGGCTGATACAACATACATGGGTGATGGGGGGGGGCTGATCCAACATACATGGGTGATGTGGGGGGGGGCCTTTATGCAAAAAAAATGTATTAAAAAAAAAGTCGGAGGGCGAACACAGTAAAAAAAAATAGGTGCGAGATGAAAAGAAAAAACCTTAAAATTCCACAATTTTATATTAAACCCATTTGTAACGATAAGTTCATTTCAGGAAAGAAAAGCGAAATAGTGATGAGGCCACGGTAATTGCTGTCCGCGTGAGTGATGGCACGGGTGGCGTCATTACTCTAAGTCATTACACACCAACTTTCAATTTCGGCTGAAGCCGTTCCGTAGGCCGGGAGGAGGAAAAAAAATATATTTTGTACCATTTCAAATTCCTCCATCCTGGGTCATCAAAGGTTCCCAAACCAAAATGTTTTACATTCACTGGCAAGAATTACTTGGGAAACCAAATATCCGTTTGTTGTGGAAACTTGGGCCGAAATTGAATTAAAAAGTCTCGTGGCTATAGATCATTGGCGACGATAAAAAGGTTTTTTTTTTTTATCAATTGTGGGTTGTAGAAAAGTTAAGTTATAATTGGTAATAACTTTCCAGAAAGCGGAATAGATTTCGTGTTTTCTACAGACACCTATATCTGAAATCTTATGTTTGTTGTTGTTCACGATACAGAACCTTTTTCAGGTGATGTGTGCAAGGAAATCAATGTTTGCTAGATCCCGATAGTTAAATGTGATCTATTAACATGGCCAAGAATTAAAATTCGGTTGCTGCAAATCTTCTGCTCATCAAACTAATTTTTTTTTTGCACTAAATTCCCAGTTCTAAAAATGCGCTGCTGCTGCTGCTGACGGTGAAACTAAGTAATTTAAAATGATGTAGAGTGTGGGCACAATTTTAATCCGGTTTTATCAGATGTTAAGAGATTTACATGTCTTTGTTGGCTAATGAATATTTTATGCTTAACAAACCAGAAGTACTTTCGGGGGCCCTTGTGCACCATTTATCATCCGTAAAGAAGGTGGGGTGGGGTAGGGTGAGCTGAATATGACTGAGAATATTTTAATGATTCCGGAGCGGCAATTGAGTAAGGGTTTTTTTCTTCTTTTTTTTACAAAAGGTCTTATTGACTATTGTTACGCGGAACGCCATCGCGTATAATTACAGCAACCGCCTGCTAATCACCCCCCCCCCCACCGTGTAATTCACCTTTGTCGCAATAAGGTTAGGTGATACCCGCGTTGGCAGTGGTGCATAATCACATGGAGGAACAGCAACAGCAACAAACAAAACTCAAGCAATAATTATTATTAGGAGTAGCACAGAATAGGCGACGTTTTGGACAATGATCCTTCCCGGATCCTCACTCATAACTCTTTGCGTGCCTTCATTGATCGTGGGACTCAACCGAGGTTGATTGATTCATTTGGGGCCATTAATAACGCTGGCATGTGTGTGGGTTTTATGGGATATTTTTCTCTCTTTTTCTCTTACAAAACGGACATCATGGATTATCTTAACCTGGGGAAGATGAGCAGAAATCTGATACGTCACCTGCTCATGATGAAGAAAGAGTCTCGTCATCCGAGTGGAATAATATTGTCGGCTAGAGAGAACACAAACTCTAACACACGGAGTTTTAAACAATCACAACACGTGAATGTGTGAAAGAGCGCACGGCCTCTGTGCTTCGTGCTAAAACTATTAACAGTTCCCGAGGAAGTGCCATTGTGGCCTTGTCTAAGATCACCGTCGCAATAAATTTGAGCAAATGCGACCGACTGGCAGCAGCAGTCGCAGCAGTGATGCCCCGTGTCGTGTTTGAATTGTTGCCGATGAGTCCCAACGAAGACGAGACCTGTCCACAGTTGTCCATCACTGCCGCCGCTGTCAGTTGGCCACGTTTACTCACTTGGACCACAGTGCACTTCGGGAAGCTTTGTGGTGACATTTGCACGACTCGCAGAGGCTGCGTGCAGCTTTAAGCAAAACATTTATTTAGGCGGCACGTGGCCGTCTTATTCCTGCACAGGGCTTCTCACCCGTCGCCCCCAATGATGTCCCCCCCCCCCCACCCCATGTGTGCAGACTCTATTGTATGTAGGTTGTGTAGGCATATATGCCTACAAAAAGCATATTTACCTACAAAAGGCATTTTTATCTACAAAATAAATTTCATTTTGGGGGGGGTAGTGAAAACATTTTTGGGGTCGACAATTTTTGGAATCCTGTTGGATCAACTTTTTAACCCCCCACATCTGAGGGGCAGAGCAGGGGGGGGGGATCCACTTGCTAGAACTTTATGAAAGGCTCTTATAATTTAATTGATGGACAAACGGAACTAGCCTTTTGCCCGTCCAAGGACGGGTGTATTGCAGTAATTCTGAAACTTGTAAGCAAAAAGCAAACCGCGACGTGATATTCATTAGATCATTGCGTGTGTAACTTGTAAGGGCGCGGTGACACAGACCTATTTCATTTATAAAGGTTATAATTCCTTGTTCATCACGACGTCCTTTTTACTTTGATGTCTCAACAGCGTGACGGAGATCACGTGACGTGAGGGTTCTTCTGCCTTTGTAGTGAGGGTTGTGAGTTGACGCCGAGGAGGGGGAAGGAGGCGATTCCCACCCCCCCTCCCCCATGTGAAGTGACGTCACCCGCACATGATTATTAATGAGGGGGGGGGGTTGCTCCATGCAGAGTGACGTCACCCGCGCATAATTATTAATGACGGGGGCTGGTCGACGTGGAGTGACGTCACACGCGTTACACACAGACATTCTTGGCTCATTATCGTAGTAATTTCCGTGCGTTGTTTTTAAATGTACGACACCCTTCCACGTTATCAGGCCGGGTCCACGTGTGAGCGAATGAATCAACGGTGCAGGCAAACTGCCGAGTGGATGCACATTCCTGTCACCCTGGTCTGTTTACACTCCAGCCCGTGTCCGTTTAACGTCTCCGTAACTTGATTTTGTAATTGTGCTATGGTCGGTATTTATTTATATATTTGTATAAATACTCTGCCCGAGGCGACTTGCGCTGCAGAGGATTTATTATTTCACGATAATTCCCGTCTGTGGGCGCCGCAGAATTGTCGATTTCTCACATCACGTGGCGCAGTTGTTTTTGTAACGATTTCTTTTGCCAGCTTCAAATGTACTTTAATGTGAACGAACGTAAGTTTAATTAAAATTGTGACACACTAGGAAAACTCGCACTTGAGAAGCACGCAGCGTCTCGCTGAAAAGCGATCCGGTTGCGTGCAGCTGCTCGCGACTGGTTGCGGAGACAATCCAGTTGCACGCAACCGAGGTTGACCAATTGCTGGCTGGCTTCGGTGTGGACTCTGCGTCGCGATGTGGAGTGTGCCTGAACACC
>CM025622.2:5412846-5424555 GCA_014621495.2 Entosphenus tridentatus | reverse complement strand
GCTGCTATTGCTGCTGCTACCGTGACTGTTGCGCTTGACAGGCAAGCGGTGGCGAGATGTTAACTACCCCGCCTGGTATGCAGGAGGTTGCTGGTTCGATCCCCGACCCCGACGCCTGTATATTTTGAGTTTGCATGATCCGTGTCGCGCACGTGACGCTTGTTGCGTGGTATTTAACGTGCGTTTTAAATGCTCAAGGATTCTGTTCCCGTCTTATTTTGTACGCATGCATGTCCTTCCCCACAGAGGTATGGGGGGGGGAAGGACAATAAACTAAACACAAACAGCAGTTCTAAAGAAATTGGATTCCAATAAAAACAAATCTTTGCATCCCAGAAGTTCTTATTTTGATTTCAATACCGCTTAAGATACGGGCATCACCACGTTCCGCTCGGGGAGCTGATCGCTGTTCTCTCGCTCCACTCCTAGCTTGCTGTTGAGCAGCGGCCCTACGGACAACTCCGTCCAACTCTGGCAAAGGGGAGGAGACGACACGGGTGAGTGAACGCGCGCCTCCGCTTCTAACTTCGGGGAGAGAGAGAGGTGGAGGGGACACGGGAACGGCCATAAACACACGCACGTAAGCTGTCGGCTAGCGCGGAGTGTTGGCGGAGGGGTGGGCACACCGCACGATGAATCGGTCGACCGTGCGTTCGAATCCCGGCACACGTCTGACATCGGTGGTGAGTGATATCCAAACGGGCGGGGGCGAGGGGTTGGGTTTTTCTTCCGCATCACCAACCTGTGCTGAGCAGCGTGGTGAAGTATGGTCACGCAACCCCCTTGACTGAAGAAGAGTAGGGAGGCCTTCAGCTTTGTTTTGACAAAGGGCGATTTAATCGTGAATATTATCATAGTTATTCTTGGTTCTTTCGGTAAAGTCACGTAGAAGGGAAATAATAAAATAATAACAATATAACTTTTTTTTTCCCCATTCACATTCTTTGTTCTTTCGGTAAAGTCACGTAGAAGGGAAATCATAACATCAATTTCTAAAAAAAAAAAATTTGATTTTATTATTTCCCTTCTACGTGAATTTACCGAAAGAACCAAGAATATGGATCCCTGCAGTCACGAAAGCTTTAAATCAAAAATTATCATAGTTGTTTGGCATGTAATGATAGAGTTTTGTCAAGCCAATGTTAACAAGGGTTTGATGAAAAGTGTGGTGGATGATGATTGGTTCACAGAGCACACAAGCTGGGGTTGTTGTCATGTGATCTCTGTTATCTGATTGGATGTTGCCATTGCAGATGTCCACTTGGGAGAGTAGCGATCAGATTTTTTTACGTGTAAAATCACACTGCAAAGTAACTGGCACTGCTCGCGCGTTTGCGCCAGATCCACGGCCTAGGTGGAGGGTAGAGGCGGGGAGGCATGATCCTAGCACGACGCACGGACCTGACCCAGCGCTGTGGGATGGCGGGCGATGTTCTAGCGCACTTAAACTAAACAATTTTTATTTAACCGGGTAAAGCCCACTGAGCTACGTAGCTCTTTTTCAGAAGCGACCTGGCCACAAATGATAGCTCGACGAAGTTGCTTATCGTCACGTGGAAATTTATAGCAGCTAAATACTCTAGACGCGCGTTGCTTCTAAATGCGGAGGGAAAAACCGGAGGACCCGGAGAAAAATCCACGCGATCACGGGGAGAACATGCAAACTCCAAATGTACGAGCATCAGGGTTGGGATCGAACCCACGACCTCCTGTATACCAGGCGAGGTAGTTAACATCTCACCACTGTGGCACCCTAGCTGCCCACCAGGCAGCCAGCAAAACTCTTTTGCTCATATCGTACGACACGGCCAGTGAAGATTGCCCTAACCTTATCCTCCGGCTTACCATGGCCTCCACAAGAGTAAGTTCTTGAGAGGCCCTCTAAGAGGGCGTATGGCCTACTTTTATACGCTGGCCAACCAAACATCTTTGAAGAGCTGGAAGTACCCACACGCGATGCTCATGAATCTTTGTAAAAATCTGCCGCTCATCAGCGCGCGGCGAGTGTGGAGGAGGGGGCAGCCACCGGGACTGCACGTGTGTGTGTGTGTGTTTGTGCTGCATGCGCCAGATGTGGTGAGGAATGTGGGCGAGATCCACAACAGCCGGAGAGAGCAGCAGTGGAGTCACATGTGCTGCTCATCGGACCAGCTCCTCCTGCATGGGTCCAGCATCGGCACCGTCCAGACCACGGACCTGCACACGCGACAAGCCACCTTCTGTCTCGGCGACGCCGTCATTGGTAGCGGACTTTGATTGTAAAGAAAAATGTTAGTCTTGTGTTGTAAGTAAAAAAATATATATATATATCTCAATTATAGTATCAGTTGTGCAGACGGGATGATATCGCTGTTGTCCGTTCGGAAATTCTGTGTGACACTTGAGTGCCGCGCTTTAAAACGGTGCTGAAAAGTTTGACACTTGTACCGTGATTATTATTATTATTTAGAACAATTCACGTCAAAATAAGATGGGAACTTCCGTGACATCACAACCCTGCGACGGTCCTGTCCGCACTTTCGGATCGCTTACGCGATTGTCATACGACGTGAATAATACGGGCAGCTGAAAAACGATCCGAAATTGTCCTCAAAAATCCCAAACTGTCACTTTTTTTCAATCTCATCCCTAATCGCTATCAACAATCTTCTTTCGTACGGAGCAACGGCTACAGTTTCACATTCAGGTGGTCAAGCCAGATAGCCGCGTCAGGAGCAGTAGTGGAGTGTATCGCCGTGACCTCTCCTTTGAATTTGTGGACCGGGCATTGCGTTGTTACACGTTGTACGGTCAGTTCTGGATGACCACAGTCGCGCACTGGAGAGCTTTTAACTTTCCATTTGTGCATCAGGTATCCGCATCTGCTTTTGGTTTGTGAACGTGAGCGGCACTAACCTGGGTGCCACGGTGGCGAGATGTTAACTCCCTCGCCTGGTATACAGGACGTCTTGGATTCGATCCCAACCCTGACGCCTGCTGTATATTTGGAGTTTGCATGTCCCTCCCTGTGGTTGCATGTATTTTTCTCCGGGTCCTCCGGTTTTTCCCTCCACATTTAGAATCAACAACACGCATTTAAGAGTGTTTGGCTGCTCATGAATTTCCACGTGATGATTAGCCCACTTCGTTGAGCTATCATTTGTGGCGAAGGTCGCTTCTGAAAAAGAGCTACATAGCTCAGTGGGCCTCACCTGGTAAAATAAAAATCGTTTGTTTTAGATGCTGAAACTTTATGCACAAATTGAAAATTAAAACTCCCCCGTAGTATGCGTCTGTGGTGATCCAGAACAGACCGATAAACGTGTAATGTAGCTCTCAGAGACACCGTCTTGTTCAGTTATATGTATATTTATTATGAATGAAGTCCGCCGACTCACTGATAACTTAACCTGGTAAATAAAAATTAGTGTAATAAGTTTCGTTTTAACCCGCTAAAGCGTTTGAACGCCGACAGACGGCGGCGCCGGTGGCGGGCGCCTGTGCGCGCTGGCGTTCGTGGACGGAGGGCCCACACTGCTGGCCTGCGGCGACGTCGGCGACCTCTGGCTGCTGGACGCCCGCTCCGGGCGCGTGGCGGCGCACGCCGGCGACGGCCCCCGTTGCGCCTGCGCGGCCGCCTTGGACGGCGGCCGCTCGGGTGGGCAGGCCGGACGGCCCGGGGTCCGAGTGGCGAGGCTTTGGGCAAGCGGGCGCGTGGCCGTGTCCGACGCGAGGAATCTGGGTCGCGTGGTGGCCGCCGCCACTTTGGAGAGCTCTTGCCGGAAGAGCGCGACGGCGCCGGAAGAGACGGAGGAGTCGCTGCTCTGCGTCAGCTGGTCACCGACTGCCCCGGAGCACATCGCCCTGTCCGGTTCGTTGGTTAATTTGTTTGGTTTCCACTCGTGTCGTGCCGTCGTCTTTCCAGAGGGTTGGCGGGCCCGCAGGCGGCAGATCTCTCCCGTCGTCCAGCAGCCTTGCTGCGCTGCTCTTCCACGTTGCATTATGACGATCGGTTCGCTTAAGTCATCTGTCCCATCGCATTCTTCTCCGGTCTTCCTCGTAATCTCTTTCCGTTTGTACATCGTCGTACGAAAGCCGTTTCCAAACAACCTCGACGCAATGTGATTTTTTTGTTGGCCACGTAAACGCGGTGGCTTTGTCACATTTGGAGAAAACATTTTTCTTGATTAATATCCGTTAACAAAGGATACGCCCCGGCAGTACAGCGGTATAACATTATTTCACAAAGTAGGGTTTAAATTACACATTTCGGTGAAGTAGGTAGAAGTAACAGACTGCGCTGAAAGTAAGAATGTGCGAAATACAAATTGACTTACAGCGGCTTGGAAATCGTGAAACATTCGGTTGGGCTTTCATCTTTTGTGGTTTTATCTCAAAGTCAATTGAAAGACATTTAAATGCCTCCAGCGAAAAGGCAACAAAATATTTAAATTTTAACGCGAAGATGTATCACGTGGGTTGAAATGTTTTGGCGGATAGCTGGCTACGTCGATGAAGTCGCACAAGGGTCATGTAAAAATAACATTTTGGTTCATTCAACAAATTGGTTCAGAAAGCACACAGACTGATAGAACAAAAGTTTATTTTTACACGGTGAATCAGGCCAGTGTCTATGAATATATATTTTTAAACCCATAATCCACCACGATGGCATGCGGTTTAAAATATATATATACATGAAGTACCATTAAATGTCAGTTTGCCAATGTTTTACATTAACCATTAAGCCTAAATAGATCTAATTTTGAAGCGTTGCTACCTACATTCTCCACGATGACGTTCTTGATTATTTTGTGTTACGTATTTTACACGTAGTTTTGTATCGAACTAGGACCCATATCTGACCTTGCCTATCAAACATCTGCCAGGTCACCAGCTTTGGTTCAAACAGGATTGACTGCTGATGCTGAATGTTTGCTCGAAGGCTGTATGGCTGATGGAAAGTGTAAAGTGGGGAGGCAGACGTGGGAAAGTGGCGTTATTGGCTATTTCTTAGACAAGGGTTCGGGCGTTATTTTTCACAATTTAATCATCTTATCCCGTGTCTTCCCGGGGACCAGGATTTGACGGAATGGTGCATATCTATGACACGACATCCTGGACGCCGGACCTCGCCCCCGCTCGGCCGTCATTCGTCCACAAAGGTCACACGGTGGTCGAGGGCGACGCCCGCGACGCGCAGGTGACGCAGCATGCGTGGCACCCGTGGCGCGCCCGGACCCTGCTCTCCGCGGGAAACGATGGCTCCCTGCACGCCTGGGAGTGGGTCCTGCCGTGACCACGCCTCGCGCACGGCATTCCATTTCGCTCGTAAATAAAGGGGGAAGGGCTGCAGTTTCGCGGACCAAAAGCAGACATTGGAACCGGCTAAAGTTTCAAAATGTTAGGGGTACCTGATTTACTCGCGTGGTTGAATGAGAGTGGTTTACAGGGACTCCTCTACTTACGAACATTCGACTTAGGAACTTTCAGAGATACGAACAAACATGTGGCGGTGGTGGCATCTACATCTGCAGAACATGAAGAACCAGTGGCATCTACATCAACAGGAGATTATACAACGTTTAAAGCCATTCCCCGTGTTTAGTGTACATGCCAATGTACGACATGTTTGGAATCGACAGGAGTAAAGTTGGACTTAAGAAGAGACCTCTGGAACCTAACTCGTTTGTAAGTAAAGGAATCCCTGTATATAACAACCCCACTCATTTCAAGTGGTTATCACATTCACTAATATTGGTCGCACACAGGAATCGGACTCTGCTAAAGTTATGGCTCTCAGGTGGTACTGACAAGTTCAATATCTCGTTTGGCTCAGGCTAGGGGAGAGCAGATCTTGGGGAGGTCACTGTGTGTCTCCTGCGTGGCAGCTGTGGTAGCTGGCGGAGGGACAGCAGGAACATGTTTGGCAGCGAGGTGTGGTGTAGAAACAGCCCCCTTTGGCCACAATGATGTCTTGATTCTGTACATAAAGCTCGTTTTGTAGTAATTTTGTTTTGCCTTGCTGTGAATTTATTAAAGTGTGATTTTTTTTTACTAATTAAATTCTGCAATGCTTCGGGACTTGGGGATTCGGTTTCTGGCATGTCACCCAAGCTGAAGTGAGAAAGATACAAAAGGGTGCATGTGTATTATTGCACAGGCAGTCTCTCAACTGTTGAATTAAGCCCCACGCACTACACCTAACTCTACCACTAGTTATTCAAGCGTTGTATTTTTTCTTTTTAAAAAGTACAGTCCAAACATGCTATTGGGGTGTTACCATGGGATGAGGATATTTCCGTTCGGAACGTTCTTGGCTCGACGTGTGTCGCAGGCGGCTCTGGAAGATGCCAAAACTGCTCGTGAAATAATTTGAGACTTTTTATTTCAAGCGAGGGGCACAATCTGTCATATTTCCTGCCAGTAGTGTTCACTTGTCACTTGAAAAGCTTCACTAAACCACATTCACAACGGTGATGAGCCAAATTTTCAACAGTGCGGTCGTTTGTAACTGGGTTGAGACTAGCAGCTCTCTCCGATTGAGAACTCGGATACAGCATAGGTCGCGCTCTCAGTAATGGGACACAGGATCTCAACGTTGCTGGTTCACAGCGATGACTCCTGAGCCAACCAGCCACCGCTCTCCACTACCACTTATTTTACGACTTAAGTATGTCTTTCAACGTGGGATAGCGGGAACATCGCGAGGTTGATTTTATCCCAGGAATATATCTCACCGCACTCGTAAAGGCACCCGAACCACAGGCCCCTCCCCCCTCCGTCTTGCTGAGAACGGCCAGGTCCGAGTACCCGCTGGGGCCTCTGAAAATCACCCAAGGATCACTCCAATTTTCGGGGGACAAGGGTGACCTGTTGAGATAGATGCCAGAGGTCGCAACCGGGTACCCGATACCCGTACCCTACCCGATACCCGGCTACCCGTACCCGGCCGGTACCCGGCTACCCGTACCCGGCCGGGTACGGGTACGGGTAGCCGTTTGCGACCCTGGTGCGGCCGGGTACGGGTACGGGTAGGCCGTGAGTCACTGGTGAGTAACCGTTTGTAACTCATTTCGAGTAGAGTACGGGTACGGGTAGGGAACGGGAACCCGTATCCGGCCGGGTACGGGTACCCATTTGCGACCCTGGTGCGGCCGGGTACGGGTAAGGAATCAAAACCCGTTTGCGACCTCTGGTAGCTGCCCAGATCCAGACGCTTCTTGGGTTTGGACGGGTGGGAATAGAGGAGCCAGTGCTTAGGCATCACGTCGCCCTGCAGCTCGGGCAAGAAGCCGACGATGCTTCCGTGGTGGCCGTTCCAATCTTCGACCAGCCTGGGCAAAACCGTGCCCTCTCTGAAGGACCCCTCCCCAGGTCGTCGCTGACGGCCTGAGCACGGAACTCGTGCCCCAGCGTGGGGCTGTTGCAGATCACGACGGGCCGTCCGGCCTCGTTGGAAACCATCGCCACCTGATATTTGCACGTGAAGAGCACCCCCCCACCGCATCCCCGACCTTGCAAGTGACCCCCGCGGCATCGCTGTAGATGGAGAACGAGCGAGACTGTGAGTCATTCTTGTGGATATCCTTTTTGAAACTCTTAGGTTTTTTCGGGAAAGTCACGTAGGTAAAAATAAATAATAAAAGTACAAATAATAGAACTAATATAAATAAAATTAGAAATCAAAATAGAAATACAATTATATTATTATTTTTATTATTATCTGGCAACAAAACTGACACCTTTTTTACAAGGAGTCATGTTTGCATTGACCACAATACCTGCGGTTGGAATGCAAACAAAAAACACAACTCTGATAAAGTATGCACTGTCCTTGAAATTGATTGGTCAACACCCGAGACAACTTTCCTTAGAGCCGAGTCTCACATGGTGTTGGACCAGATGATGCCAAAAGGCGCACAACTCAAAGGCAATGCACCATCAGAGTATGAGAGCTCAGGGTAAGCATTTACACCATTGGAACCTCCTTTGCCAGTAGAAAAATTGATGGAATATTGAGATAATGATGATGGCTTGGGGAGGCCTTCAGACAGAAGTGGATAGATCACTGTGTAGCTGTATTTTCCAACTTTTTCCAGGCAGGATCGCCCAGAAGTTCTTGGGGATCCCAGTGTAGAATGTCCCGCAAAAAGGGGGGTGGCATCGCTGGCTTTGGCCTTGAGGGCATTTAGACTGTAGACTTTATGGAGACAGGTAAGGCCAATTGAGCTTAACAGCTCTTTTTCTACGATTATTTGATCTTGTTCAAGTCTAACCTCAAGACCTTCTTTCCCCTCTATGACCGACTGTCTCTCTCTATAAACCAAATAATTACTCGGTTTCTGTACAGCATCTTGAGATGTGGCCGCATTGAGAAGCTATGCGAGTAGGAACACTTATTTTGGCCCACCCGTTTGAGTCCAGTCCATCGTGAATGTACGCTGATCACACAGAGTAAGCTCTTTGGAATAACAACACTGTTTTAAGTCTATTGCAAAACTCACTCGAGACTCGAGGATGATTCTCAAACATCCATGGGTAATTGGGTGCAGGTGTTCCGGCCGGAGACCCCAAAACTGCGTTGTCCGTGTTGCTGCACGAGGTTTGCGTGTTGGTACAGCAGCAGATCGGGGTGCCATGGTGGCGAGATGTTAACTACCTCGCCTAGTGTGCAGGAAGGCGTGGGTTCGATCATGACCCTGACGCCTGCTGTATATTTGAAGTTTGCATGTTCTCCCCGTGATCACGTGGATTTTTCTCCAGGTCCTCCAGTTTCCCCCCTCCACATTTAGAAACACGCGTTTAGAGTATTTGGCTGCTATAAGCTTCCACGTGATAAGCACTTCGTTGAGCTGTAAATTGTGGCCAGGTCGCTTCTGAAAATGAGCCATACAGCTCAGTGGACCTTACCTGGTCAAATTAAAATTCGTTTATAGTTTAGATCACCGAGGACTGTGGACGATAGACGGCGTTGATTGGCGTCCATTTAGGCTGGTACACACAGCCCACATTGCATTGTATAGTGTGGTGATGGTGAAGGTAGGGTGACAGTGATGGACGTGGTGTGGCAATACATATTTTCAAACAATCAGCGGTCTCGCTCAAGAACTAAAAACCAGGCTAGGAAGGTTTAAAAGAAGTTTAATGAACAAATATGAAGCAGGACGTGCTATAAGAATGCAACACTTTCAGATGGAATAACGTATTGCATCCACACAATGTCATATGCGGATACGGTATAGTTTACATGCAACTAAAATAATGAAAAAAAAATTTAAGCAAAGGTTAACATAGCAAGGGGGAGAGGGGATAAAACTAAGCAACAGAACTGCGCTGTGACCACCGAGGCCCTGGGTTTGAATCTAAGCTTCAGCCATCGGTAGTTTAAACCAGGTTCTCAAGGGTTGATGGCCGCATAATTACACAAAACAATAATGGCAAGAATGCTTTGCTTACATTGGCATACTCCAACTATAAGGATTCGTAAGGATTTAAAATAAATTTTGTTGTGACTGACATTGCTATTGCAGAGCATGTGAGGAGTTGACACAGCTTTGTGTGAATAAGAGGCGACCTCAGAAGTAGTTACGTGAAGTCCATTTCCAGGGGACGTTCTTTAACACGGGGTGGGGAAATTGTAAAGTAGTATACATATTCTTTGGTTCTTTCGGTAAAGTCACATAGGTGAAAATTACTTTACCGAAATAACCAAAGGGTATGTATCTGTGCAGTCACGGAAACTTCAAATCTAGAATGTAAAGTATTAATATTGTTTCTTAATTTTCAAATATACAAATATGATTGAAGATGGTCCGAAATGCCAATGCCTTAAACCTTGCCAGGAATGCATATTTATTTAGGTTTCACTACTGTGTACTTCTCAACATCAGCCAATGAGAAGATACAAAAGTTAATTTTGTCTCGAGAATCTTTTTCCCCACCCTCGTAAAGGCACCCGAACCACAGGCCTCCCCCCTCCGTCTTGCCAAGACCGGCCAGGTCCGAGTACCCGCTGGGGCCTTTGAAAATCACCCAAGGATCGCTCCAATTTTCCAGGGCCATGGGCGCCTTGTTGAGGTAGACGCCCAGATCCAGACGCTTCTTGGGTTTGGACGGGTGGGAATAGAGGAGCCAGTGCTTGGGCATCGTGTTGCCCTTCAGCTCGGGCAAGAAGCTGACGATGCTTCCGTGGCAGCCGTTCCAATCTTGAGCGGCTTCGACCAGCCTGGGCACAACCGTGCCCTCTCTGAAGGACTTGCCCAGGTCGTCGCTAATGGCCTGGACACGGAACTCGTGCCCCAGCGTGCGGCTGTTACAGATCACGACGGGCCGTCCGGCCTCGTCGGAAACCATCGCAACCTGACACTCCCCGGTGTTAACACCCCCCCCCACCGCATCCCCGACTTTCCAAGTGCTACCCGCATCATCACTGTAAATGGTGAATGAATGAGGACGGCAGTCACTCTTGGGCAACTCATCTTTGAAGTAGGCATGAGCGGGGATGAGAATCCGCCCGAACTTGCTGCAGTTGCCCGTCCTGGCGGGCAGGTGGAGGCCGTGGCCGGGGCCCAGTGCGAACGTGGCCCAGTGGCCCACGTGCGGCCCCAGAACCGCGTCAGTCAAATCGACGGCGGCGCCCCAGGTGACGCCGCGGTCCGTGCTGCAGGCGTAGGCCAGCCTCGCCGCGTTCCGCCCTGTCTTTAGCTGCTCTCCCTCCGACAGACCGGTTGGCACCGCAATGAAAAAGAGAAACAATTTCTTCTCCACGAGCACGGGGCATGGGTTCATGGAGCGGTGGCCGGGAATCGAGGCGGCAGCCAGCTCCTGTATCTTCCCCACGTCGGCAACCTGCAACGTGAGACACGGCGATAGAATCAGGAAGGCGAATGCATTGTATGATTCACAGCATTGGTTCTCAACCTGTGGTCAGTGGACCACTAGTGATCTGCAGACCAGTGGTCCCCTCCAGACACTCTCAGACATCTCTCCTACCTCTCCCCTCATTCTACTCTCCTCCATAAACTGACCGCTCCAGCGATCAAAGCTTTTGTCAAAACCTTCAGACAACGTTCACTGTGTGAGTTCGCTCATTCTTGTCTGCTGCCCCTATTGTCTGGAACTCCCTTTCCCCAGCCATCCGTGCTGTCAATTCCCTGCCTCTGTTCAAGTCCAGACTAGGGATCTTCATAAAGTCCTCTGCCTATGACTGACTGCCCCTTCCCATAGACTCACACACAGATCCATATGTTCACTTAGGGAGTCATAGATTCACAGAGAGACATATGCCGGCTGCCTCTATCCCTATCTATAATATATATGCCCACTGTTTCCTGATTGTATCCATTGTTATATTGCTCGAAGAGGGATGTCGGTCATCGTGAAGCTGCCTCTCCTACTACCCACGACTCACCCCCTTCCATAACCTCCACCACTGATAATCAAGGCCAACCCTGTATCCACAGGAAGGGTGGGGCCTAAATAGGATAGAGGTGGAGTCTAAACAGAAAAAGGTGGACACAAAGAGGGGCCTAAACAGAAGCAGGTCCTGATAGCGAAGGGGTGGGCCCAAAGAGGAAGGGGTGGGGCCTAGAGAGGAAGGGGTGGGGCTTAAAGAGGAAGGGGTGGGGCCTAAAAGGAGGGGGTGGGGCCTAAAGAGGAGGGGGCCTGAAGAGGAAGGGGAGGGGCCTAAAGAGGAAGGGGTGGGGCCTAAAGAGGAAGGGGTGGGGC
>CM025622.2:5394346-5411427 GCA_014621495.2 Entosphenus tridentatus | reverse complement strand
ATTCGTCCTTTTCTCGTATCCATCGCCTCTCAGCCTTCACCTCCCATCTACCCTGTAATTTTCTGTGATTTACGTCGTTTCGATATTCGTCGTCTTACCTTTCCGGAACGCATCCCCGACGTACACCGGGGGTATTACCGTATTGCATTACGCTATTCTACGCCAATTTTACCCATTCATCCGTCGATTCGGTTTCCTAAAAAAAAAAGGGGGGTCGGGCCCCCCCCCCCCCCATAACCTTCCGCAAGCGGTTCACGAACCTTGAGGACTCCGGCTTCGTCCGCCAGCTTCACCCTGCGCACCACCAGGTGCTTGGCGTGCTCGTCCTTAAGCGAGGAGCGTTTCTCGGCGAAGGCCAGCGCGGCGCGGTCTTGGGGCAGGTACAGGAGGGCAGGGATGCGGTACGTGAGCTCCCCCTCTCCCCGCTCATACAGGGCCAGCATCTTCGGGGCTGTGTCGGCAACGGCCATCTGCAAGGTAAGGGAGAGGGGCGGCCACACACACTGTTCGTGAGACTCAAGAGGTCAAAAACCGGCCCAGGCTTGAAACCCGTTTGAACACACGTTGCTGGGAAATAATGGAGGTCCAACCCGGGTGGCAAGGCCACATACCTTTACAAATCTCACAGAAGCTAAGCAAGTTTAAGCCTGGATTGGGGTTGCCACCTGTCCTGTTTCTTTTCCAAGGATCGCCCTCTTGTTCAGGTAGCTCCCGTCCTGGGACATCAGTTAGTCTTCTTGAGTCAATGCGTGTGTACTTGTAGTTCTCCCTTCCTCCAACACTGTGACATTCTTCTTCACGTGATGCGTGCTGGGGGTTTTGTTAATCCGATTCGAGGGCAGTAACAATAGAAAGACAATCATAATGCAAAAGAACTGCAAAACGCTTTCGCTTTGCATTTAGCCACCTTCAGAAAAAGAAGCCAATGGGAACATTGGCCACGCGTTGGCAACTGCGTGTGTTGGGCAACCAAATGTGCTATAATCATTGACGAGAAATATTCCCAGGATGCAACTGTAACGACCTTGACCACGCTACAGGAAAGAGGTTGCACAAACCGATTACAACACAATCCCGGAAACAAGTCAGAATATTTCATTAGATTTCTAGGAGGAATCCGATGAACCGTGAGAGCTCTAGTTCACAGATGCCCAGTATGGGCGGGTCGGCAAACGATGCGAACCGCAGTGGACAGAAGTGCGTTGTGTGCACCCGCACCTCTGATGAGCACGGTCGGCCACGTGCTGGTGGCGAAATAAGTTCGACATACATATTGTGATGAGTGATGAGCGGTGACTTATTCACATCTTAAAATTTGCTTAGATGAAACTGAAGTGGATTAATTACACTCGCACACGCATTGTCACGTTATCCACGAAGATCTTGGCAAACTGAATGCAGGCAGTCCTCTACTTACGATGGAGATGCGTTCCGACGACCCCATCATAAGTCGAAAATATCGTAAGTCGAAGATGGCCTAGCCTACCCAGGAGTCTTAAAGAATGGTGATAATTTAGCAAAACAGAGAAATTTACAGTACCGTACTGTATAAAGTATATACTATATGTATTTATTAATTACAATACTGTATTGCACAGTAAAATGTAAAGTAAAAAAACAAGGTAAATTCTTAGCCTACCTATATGAACTGCAAAATAATATAAAGTTTTTTCAGGAAACAATCCTATCTGTTATAAAAAAAACTTTTAACATGCATTGAACGTATCGTATCGTGGTAACCTTAAAATGAAATCGCTAAAGCTACATATCATACATGCATTGTACGTATTGTAACGTATATTGTGCTGTACTCACCAAGATTCTGTCCGTCTGCACACTTGAACGATGTTAGGTTGTTGATGGCAATTTTGTCGTATCGCTATTGCCATCGTAAGATCGAAATATCGTAAGTCGGAGCATCGTAACTCGGGGACTATCTGTAATTGACAATTTGAAGGCCAGAAAACTACCTGAAAAAGCTGGATCAAGAAAATGTGTTTCTACAGTACATTCAGATTATGTACAAACAAGAACGACTGTGCGTTCAGTTTCGATTTAAAGCTTTCGTGACTGCAGGAATTCATCTTCTTGGTTTTTTCGGTAAAGTCACGTAGAAGGGAAGTAATAAAATGATAAAAATAATAAAACATAATAAAATAATTCTCACGACGTTTCGGCCACAACGCAAGCAGCCGTCTTCAGGTGAAACCAGGTCTGTCGAGGCGACAGACCTGCGTTGTGGCCGAAACGTGAGAATTATTTTATTATGTTTTATTATTTTTATCATTTTATTACTTCCCTTCTACGTGACTTTACCGAAAAAACCAAGAAGATGACTGTGCGTTCAGTTAAGTTTATTTTGTTTAATCCGAGTACTCAGGAGGTCAGGATAGTCTCCGTTGCAAAAGTGACCGCTATACCTGAACTTTATAAAATGCGAAAAGTTAATTTATTCAGTGGCAACCGATGCAGTCGTAGAAGTGCTCAGAAACCATGGCCTTGATACAGCAACAAAAAACCATGACACTTGAACAAATACAGGAGAGATTTGTGATGGCAGGCCGCAATATGCAAATGTGAAGAGGAGACAAGCAGACGTTCTCACCGAGGTGACTCAAGGCCACGTGTATACTGTACAGAAGACATTCCTGTCAACCCCTTACCAGTGCCCACCTTACTACAGACCAATTCAGATCTTATTGGTCACCCCGTGCCCTTTATAAATCCCAACGTTCATCTACAAAGTCCCATCATAAGAGAGAAACACAAACAAATGGACAAAAACATGTTTTTGCCCGTATTGAAACAGCTGGACCTGAAAATGCAATTTCCCTGCACAAGAATATGGGTACACCGTATGGGTTGACAGGTATGAGAATATATTTTCGAAACCTTGGATTGGCCAAATAAAGGCATAAATGTCAATGGACAACGGGTTACCTGTGAAAAAAGCATCCATGTATGTGCGATGAAGATTAGCAAGGGCAGCTACGTACTGTGCGAAAGAAGTTCCACATACAGGGCCCGAAACGTCGTCTATTATACAGGGTGCTTTAAAAATGTGTTAACACTTCTGAGAATATGCAACAAGACCACAAGAAATGTGCCTCCGGGCTCTGGAGACCACCTGGAGAAGATTCCAGGCCACGTGTTGACAATGATGGCGAACACGTGGAGAGACTGACGTTTTGAAGCTATTAACACACATTTCATATTCTTTCGGTCTTTCGGTAAAGTCACGTACATAATACACTTTATTTTTTTATAATTTTATTGTATTATCTACGTGACTTTACCGAAAGACCCAAAGAATATGAATTCCTGCAGTCACGAAAGCTTAAAGTCAAGATTTTACGTTAATACATTTGTTATCATGTTACGGTGTAGTATTATCTGTTCTTTCTCCATAAAAAATGATAGTCCCATATAAATGTAAAAAAAAAATTGAAGCACCCTGTATATGTTTCCTCCTTCAAGGCCACATATACACACACACGCGCCGTTATAGACCAACATGTTAAGTTGTTGTCTGTGCTTGTGCACCACTGCCAACACACACCAGCATCACCGGATAAGGTGTTACAGCAGAGTGCTGTGTACCGTTGGAAGTTATTGAAGGTGGACCTGGATCACAAATCACAATGATGGTAGCAAGAGGCGAACACGAACAGGTTGGAGTGCTTTTAGAATATTAAACAAATTTTATCTGATCATAAACAGCAGACGTATGAGCCTACTAGTAAAACCAAAATATGAATTCTACTCATTCTGCCAAATTGCCCGATGATGCTGGATGTAATTTCCCAGCGAAACGTCGTACTCAAAAATTTTAAATGTTGTGAATTCACTCAACACACCGATGGGCTAAACTTGTTTTTACTGATTGGCCGTGTCGGGTGGTGGAGGGTTACGACACATTTATAAATAACGCGATCTAACCCAAAAAAAGTTTATTATGAATAATATTGGTCGCGAAAGCCGACGTGTTTAACATGAATTCTACATTTTGTTTGACCAGGTATAAGGGCCACGGAGCTGTTTCGCTCTTTTTCAGAAGCGACCTGTCCACGAATGACATCGCAACGAAGTGGCTTATCATCGTGTGGACATTTATAGCAGTCGCCAAATACCCTAAACTCGTGATGTTGATTCTATATGTGAAGGGAAAAACAGGAGGACCTGGAGAGAAATCCACGCCAACCACGGGGAGAGAGAGAGACACCGCAAACTCCAAAGCAAGCGTCAGGGTCGGGATTGAAACCCACGACGTCCTGCATACCAGGCGAGGTAGTTAACATCTCGCCTGCCATGGCGTGAATTGTAAACATGGACAGCGACAAAGTGAAGTTGGAACAAAAAAACATCTGAAAGGTGCCCAACTATTATTGAACGCGCGCTTCGACCTGCCGTTAAAAACCAAACAGAAACTAAAATTTGCATCAGAGAGAGTGACACCCCCCCCCCCCACACAATTTAGAGACATTCCACAGGCTTGGGGAAAGTCACCTGCAATAAAAGGGGCTGCCGATAGCAACACAGGGAGACGAGACTCGTGACGGCAGTCACATGCAAAGTCAAGGGGAACACAGAGCCAGGGAGGACGACGCCGGAGAATGGACCGACCCCGTCTCGTCACGCGGTACGACAGCGGCGAAGAAGTTCCCACCGATTGTCTTTCTCAAGTCGGTCGGTCGGTGTGAGTGCGCAAGAATATCCCCAGCATGACTTTACCTTCTTCCCCAAGAAGACACGCTTCTTTTATTTTCTGCACGGAGAGAGCGGTGTTTCCACTGTGGTCAGATCGCTCCTGCTTGTTCGCTTCGCGTAGAGACTTGTGACCCAACCCAACAGCGATGATGGCCTGCAATGCACCTACGGGTACGAAAGCAGAGATAGCATCTGGGGGGCGGGGAGGGGTGGGGGAAGAGATTCGTCCCCTTTTGTTAGCCGCCAGGCTTACTTTGGGTGCGGCACGCACGAGACACGCACCGATCCGTTTCGAAGCGGAGGGCGTGGAATGCGATTCCCTGTAAATATTGCTGACGGTCAAACGTTCCCAAACCCCGTACGCTTGTACACGTGGCTACCGTGACAATGATTGCTTCACACGCAAACGCGCACGGTACACGCGCATGCCCTTTTTTTGGCAATCCACTGCTGGATGAGCGACCTCTCTTGCCGTGCGGGTTGTTGTGGGGGGGGGGGGTGACCGCACTTCATCAGACTGGTCAGTGCGGGTTTGCGGAGGGAGGGTTGGTTTGCATTCCAGTGATGTATGGGACAATCAAACCCCCACCACCACCCCCACCACCCCAGACGTGTTATTACTCCGGCGAGTTGCCCAGGTGTGTCTCACGGAGTCTCACGATTGTTTTGCCAGGTTCCTACCAAGCTGGCTATTACTCATTGTGGCGAGCACTCATTCCTCCATTCATTCGTCATTTAGCGTCATCAATTTCGCGTTCGGAAAAATTCACGGCACCACAGATTCGCCCCCCCCCCCCCCATTGTTTCCTCTCATCAATTTTATTCACATCATCTCCAACATATACATTCGCACGTGTCCCGCTCTTAATTCTATGTAAAGCGCCTTGATCAAGGCGCTCTATAATTTAAGATAAGCGATCACAGGTCAGGGGGGGCAACAATCGCCGCCTTTTTCAAGTAACATTTTTCCTTTTAAAGTTCGACAACTTTGGAGCGTGACGGCGTCACGGGATCTTTTAACGTCCGCTGTGAAGCAAGAGGGCGCGTGGGGAATGTTCAAGACACCCGGCAGTGTTAACCGGGGCTGTCTGCCCGTTTCAAACCGCGGATTTTTTTGTAAACAAACATGAAAAAAAAATCGGTCTAAGCGGTACCACTGGGCGCGCGTCACCGACCCTTGAAACATGCGTTTAGACTATTTTGCTGCAATGTCCAAATGAAAAGCAACTTTGTTGAGCTATCAGTTGTGGCAAGGTCGCTTTAAAAAAAAAAAAGTCAATACCTCAGTGGGCTTTGCCAGGTAGGATGGTTTAGTTATATTGGTATATGTTTGGGTATTTTTTTTTACCTTGTACTTTGAACTCCTGTCGTGTTTCCGTATTGTTTATTGTCACCTTCGTATACACCACCCAAATGGACGTTTATGAAAAAAAAAGTGAAATCTTGTCGGAGCAAGGAGACAGTTTGGGTGAGATTTGTGAGATTCGAGAATGTTCCATGTTGCACCACGCCCACAGATTCGAACTATGTGCGTACGTGTTGGACTTCTTTCGCACCGTACGTGGCCAACCGCGCTAATCGGAGGTGCGTTAGGGAAGGACAACAAACTAAACCCAGAAAGCAACTCTAAAGAAATGAGTTTTCAATCTCGAACTCCGATTAATTCCGCACGCAGACGCACCGCACTGAACGCTCCTGAAAATTCAAAACAGACTTCAATAAAACGACGTGGTGCAGAAAGCAGTGGACAAAGACGGCGATATTAATTACACAGTTTATTGTTAGATATGTTTATGGTTAATAAAGCACTTTCCATAATATACGACCGACACGGTGATAAAATAGCTCGGCAAAGGCAATACATTATGGGAACATTGTAAAAAAATGTAATTCCAGCTTGAGAGAGACATGGGAGCTAAACAGTAAATAAACAATGCAGTCAGTTTAAAGCCACATCAACGGTTGTTTTTTTTATATTTTTTTAATTTTTATTTAAACAAGATTAACGTGCAATATCAACCGATACGACCGGGCGGTGGGGGGTCGGGGGGTAAAGGCTGTCTCGGGGTAAAGGCTGTAGCGGGAACACGGCAACAACAACAACGACAACAACAACAACGGATGTCCCCCGCTATATTTTATTTAAGACACAAACACGGTATGACAGACGCGTGTGCACGACGCAGCTTTTCCTTTTAAATGCAATAACATCTTCGACATCTTGAGAAGGCGTGTAAAATTGTCTTCAGAATTGCACTGCAGTGTGTATGTAGCAAACGTGTCATTGGTTACCATTGGTGTTTTAACATGTGTTTGTGTGTGGGGTTTTTAAAGCTACGTAACAGCTTACGATATTCAGCGGGCTCTGTGTCACAAGCTACATTGCGCGCCGTAATAAGTAAAATGCTTACTGCCGATAATTATATAACGTTATATTGGTGAAAGATAAAAAAAATCCAGACTTTGCATGAAAATTAGATGGATGTGAGAAATCAAACAAGGTAATAGTTTCGGCACCTACACGCGCACAAGCATCATGCCCTCTCGTCGATAAATGCTTGAAAGGTTTTGGGCCAAAATTGCCCCCAATTAATAAAAGTTGGGTTTTTTTGTATTCGAAAATGTGCATAAGCGCGGTGTAACTGACATTTTAATTGTCGGTTTTATTTTGATATACTTCAAAAGTCAACAATTCCCGTTTTTTTTCCATTTACAGAAATGTTGCTTCTGTACGAAATGGCCCAGTTATTGTTTTACATGGTGAATAAGCTAAGTTTTGTTAAAACATCCCAAACGGGTTTCCAAAGGACCCACTTAAGGTTTAATTGACAAAGGTAATGCGAATTGCACATAGAAAATAAAAACTAACTATAAATAACTTATGGGCCGCACGTTGTCTTACCACAGCGGTATTTAACAGCAAAAATAAACGATAGAATTTAACGAGGCCAACGAAAAGCTACGTTTCAGCATGCAAGTCATCAACTCTCCCTTAAAATAAAAACTTAATTGACGTAAGCTCACTGTTTAGTATAGAGCACTTAGGCCTGCCTTCATGTTTACCAACTTGTTAACTATATACTTTGACAATACCTTAGGTAAGCTCTTTGGAAAACACACGGACATTTTTGCCCAATAAGACTGCCCCCCCCCCTCCGTAAGGTGGATGCACACGTGTAACGAAAAGCAAAACTTTGAATAAGAATACATCAATACTAAAAACTCGACCAGCTTCGTTAATGCAGCAGCTTTCACAATAAATAATCGCTCTTTTAACGTGGATAAAATACGATTTTTGTTGGTTATGCCGACCGGAGTCCAAATCACTTGTTAATTTAGTTCGACTTCTTCAAAAGAATAATTAAATGGCCAAACAATGGAGGATTAATTCCGCTCGGGATTTAGTGAGCTCTACTGGCGAAATAGAACGAGATTAGTGTTGTTTATCACACGCAAGAGGCGTTCTCAGGAGAGAGCTGTTTCTAGGCAGCAAACCACAGTTTGCCATCAATTACCAAGGATGCCGTATCACTTAAAAGACATCTGCTAGATGCATGGACACCACAAGGACAGTGCATATGACATCTAGTGGAGTGGTTCCCAACCTGTATGGGCACCGTCAGACCGTGTGAAATGGTCTGCAGAACTTTTGGAGACACTACTGTTGCTACACTATAATTTCTGAACATTTGTATTTTTTTAGAGTTGACGGTGATGTTACGGGTCCACAAATGTTGGGAAGCACTGATCTAAATGCAAAGCTGCTGACACAGTTTGTTAAAAGTGGCCAGCAAAACGGTTCATTTGTTTTCTTTAGTATTCTACTGCCAGGCCAAGTGCCTCACACTTTCTTAGATTGTTATAGGTGAAAATAATTACAGAACACTACAATTTTGATTTGTAACAAAAAAAATCAGCATTAACATTTGAGGTTTATTTTCAAGCATATCGGCAAAATGTTAGTGAAATATTGTAGTGTTTCATATATATACGATTCTGATCCATCCAGAACGCGAATTAACTACTGCCAACGACCTAATTACTTTTGATATGACCACGTGAACGAAACATATATCTTGATGACGAAAAAAAACCCCCACGTTGTTGCACATTTTGCAAACAGACGCCAACAACGATCCTACTTAGCGATGGCCATCAATGCAACATTCCTCCATTCAACACAGGCACATTTTTGTTCCGTTAGCTACAAATCAAGCCTTGAGCCAGTCCACCCGCAACACAAATTCAGGCATGTTCTTTATAAACTCACAACTGAGGGTAAAGTTGCTGAACTAATCACCCGAAGACAAATAATAAACAGTCTTCCCCTCACATCCTTCCAAGACCCACAAACCCACAGCATATATCTGGAGGCAAATTCCACATCTTTCATGTAAATGTTCAGCCATTTTGTGAATCCACCGCTGGACGAGGGCTTCCTCGCGGCGGGCGGGTCGTGAGGATCATCTGAATATACTTCAATATGCTGGTCAGTGCAAGTTGTTGAAGGCATGGAGCATAGATACGGGTGCAAAGAATGAGTACAACAAAATACTTTGCTGCACGAACCCTCGGCTGCCCACCACGGAGCCCGCTATGCATTGTGGCCACCTATCAGCGCACCAACCAGGTTGAACACAGCTGAGCGACAGAGATCTGACGAGATCGGGTGCATTCTGGGTGATATGGTCATCGGCCTCCCGCATCTCTACTTTACTACATCAAATTTTGATTTAAAGCTTTCGTGACTGCAGGGATTAATATTCTTGGTTCTTTCGGTAAAGTCACGTAGAAGGGAAACAATAAAATAATTAAAATATAAAACAATTTAATTCTCACGACATTTCGACTGCAACACAAGCAATCATCATCAGGTGTGAAAAAACGTCGTTAGAATTTTTTTATATTTTAATTATCTTATCGTTTCCCTTCTACGTGACTTTACCGAAAGAACCAAGAATATTTACTACGCCACTTTCCCCCGTTTGTTTATTTACACACACACACACAGCAATCACGTTTGCTAGACTAGGCGAGGGGTTGTTAAACCTCCTGACCTTGTGTTGTGGTGTGTTTGTTGTCCTACTCCCGCACCTCCGACGAGCACGGTTGGCTCCGTACGGTGCGATAAGAAGTTCAACGAAGATAGGTACTCACGAGGATCTGAATACCAAAATATCCACATTGCAGGGGGCCACACGACACACAACACGTCACATGGTGGCGGTCACGTAGGGTCGTCACGCAGCCAGTTCTGCACGCGCTGGTCGGCTGCGGAGTTTTTAATGAAAAGAAATCTGCACAAGCTCCCTGGGACTACTCACGCCTGATTCGGCAGACAAGCGGCGGGCACCCCGGGGCTGTTCTGACAAAGGCAGATTTTTTGTTCACCGTTTCAAGCCAAGATACACTGAATATTTAGTCATCGTGGCCGGTAAGCTATGCTTTGATCGCCCCTGGTCTAGACGCCAGTGACACCTGGACCAAACTTCCCTCATTGCCAGCATCCGGCCCATCATACCTGTGGGATGCCGACCAATATGAGGGGGAAGGGGGTGGGGAAAAAAAAAAATCACAGTTAAATATTTTCATGAACCGGCTTGAGGCTGGATGTAACAACAGCATAGATAGCTATGTTGTGTGCAAGTTGTCTATACATCCACACACCACAGTAGCTATCCATTTAATCGTGTACATATACGAGTCCTTCGTCAATCGAGGCCCTTTCCCTACTCCGTGCGGGTCATGGTATTTGAACACCACAACACCGATCGGAGCTGGTTGTTGACGGCGGCGAGCATAGATGCGGGCGCACAGAATTACATAACAACAATGGGGATTTCCTGCACTGCCTCCTGCTGGCCACCGCGTAAGCACGGCCTTGCAGCTGCCGGTGACAACCTGCCGTGCATGGTGGCCACCCGTCCATGCGCTAGCCTGGCTCAACCCCCCACTCAGCTTGAGATCTGGCGGGAGTTCGAGCAACTTCGCGGGTGACGTCGGTCACGGGCAAGGGTCGGCGACCTGCGGCTCTTTAAGGACCGCTTCGTGACGGTTATTTATTCAGGACCACCGCGCGGTTAATGGGGAAAAGAGGACTTTGAAATAACCCAAGGATCAAGAGTTGCGGAGACAAAGTTGATGTAAGCGACATGTATTTGAGCCTTCGGAGTTGCAACATGACCCAATTGTTTTGATTTCTTATTAAAACTTTTCTAAGATAACCTTCTTACAATGAACTATCCAATAGGTCAATTGCGAGGCTCTTGCAATAAAGTTTTTTTTATTGTTTTAACCGAATTGGAATTAAAATGGCTCGTTATTTTGGTTGCCGACCCCTGGTCATGAGGCGTCCGTATAATTGCGCGCGTATCGGGTTTATCAAACCACAGCGACGTTTCCGGAGCGTGGCATTGCCTCGCACCATTCTGCTACTGCTGCTGCTGGTGGCGGTGGCGGTCACGTACATGCCAGCTGTGGGAGGCGCCCGTGCACATCAGCGGTTCTGGGTTTTTCACAACTTTCTTTTTTTAAACGAGACGATTGTAAGAAGGCACCAGCGGCTGTGAATCGAGAGCACGCACCCACAACTTGTGCACACGCACCTGCTTGCGATTTATACTAAGACGAGCGGACATAAGGCAGCAGCGGGGCAGCGGCCGGAGCGCCAGCACGAGGCGGTCGACTCGCGCACGCCGCGGCGGCGATACCTTCACGTAAACCAAGCGGTCGCAAAACCCGGCACGCACATTTTTGTTTGTTTAGCACAAAGAAATATACGTTAACCAAAGCGAATAAAGGCTCAGGGAAAAAAATATATATAGCGTATACTACATAAAATGAAAAATCTGCTGCTTAAAGCCCCAGTCTATGCTGTTTATTCTTGTAAAACTTTTACCATTTTATATACAGGTAGTTTGTCAAATGTATTTGCGTATTTGATGTGGTGAGACTTATTATGATGATGATGATGAGAGTTTCCGCTTGAGAGACTTTTCAGAATGTCATTTCATCAGTCCACTCCGAGCCGTCCCAGTCGCGCCCATTGAAAGTTTGAAAGAGCAGTGGGGTCAGCCCCACTGCACTTATTAACGGTGCGCGTGGTTAATGGGGAAAAAAGGGCTTTGAAATAACCCAAGGATCAAGAGTTGCGGAAACAAAGTTGATGTAAGCGACATGTATTTGAGCCTTCGGAGTTGCAACATGACCCAATTGCTTTGATTTCTTATTAAAACTTTTCTAAGATAACCTTCTTACAATGAACTATCCAATGGGTCAATTTAACCTCTCATTAAACGCAGCCACTCTCCTTCTCAGCCGACGCTGTTAAATAGGTTAAACAATTTGACAACTTCAGCTCACAGGTACTAAAAACACCAGAAATAAAATAAAAAGCAGCTGCACTTTTACAGAAATCCATTGTCACCGTCATGATCCAGTGGCCACTAGTGGCTGCAGGGGTCCTGTGAAATCCATCAAACGTGTTAATAATTATAATTTACAGCACCTTGTAAATCCCCACATCGTGTCAATTGTGGGGGGGGGTTGCTTGAAAATACTTCACCATGCTGACCATTGCAGGTTTGTAAAAGACCCAGGGCCGATTTATATAATCACCTCGCCACTGATGCGAGTCATCGCTAGGAATTGAACTCGGGTTTCCGGGTTCAAAGAGCAGCGTGCGAACCCACTGTACCAACGCTCCACCATGCAAATATCGTGAGCTTTGGAAGTGACCTTAATTGTATGCATCGTTACACCTCTAATCCCTCCCACATGCGAGTTACTAATTCCAGAAAGTAAAATTACGCGAGGACGGCTCAAGGGCACTGTAAACTGCGGAATAAGCGTTTGTGCATCTCAAGACAGATGCAAGATCACAGCCGAAGAGATGTGCAAAGTACAAACGAGGATGCTACATGTCAGCTCAATGCAGGAGCTGGACTATCGGGATTTGTCTGGGTAAAATCGATTTTGATTTTATTTTATTTTCACCTACGTGACTTTACCGAATGAACCAAAGAGTATGGATCCTTGCAGTCACGAAAACTTCAAATCCAGAATTAAAATAGATTATTACTCCATCGATGGCTATCCGTTAGATTGCTCGACCAAATTGGGCAACGCGTGTTGGCACCCGATGGGGAGGTGACGGACAGACGGGAGGAGGCGCTTTGTGACGCCTTCAGCATCATCGAGCCCACGTCACGCTGGGTGTGGCTTGGGAGGTTTCCTGCCTTCGGAAAGCGGTGGGATGTAGGGGCGGGAGCGGCGGGCATAATTTTTAAAAGCACTCCGAGTAACGGGAGCACACACAAGCCGGTGAATAGACCGAAATCGTCCCGGCTTTACCCATCTTCGCGATCTACAAACTGGGGCTTTGAGGACACCTTCATAAATACTGCTCGAAAAAAAACAACACAAGGTCGCAAAATAAACCGCCTGTTAAAGCGAACGCCAGAGACGCTTGAAGCCCACGAATTCCTTAATTAAATAAAATCCAGTGTGAGGATTAACTGGTCAAGTGTCCAAGACGCCAGCTCTCCCAGCGCAAACTGTATTCCCTAACCTAAAGTGTGTGTAGCGACGCACTTGGATTAATCCAGGCTAGATGAAAACGAAATACAATCCCCCAACATAAAGCTCGTGATTTTTTTCCTACAAGCAGATACATTTCTACACATGTATAACGTACGTGGTAGCGAAGATGATGTTGAATATAGCCCAGCACGTTCGCCACTTGTTGCAAAATTTCACGGTTCAAATCTGCTACTCCGCCCTGGTTAATACTGCAGTGTGTGTTTAAACCATAAATACGTGACACCTGATTCACAGTGGAGGAAGTTAAAGATTCCCGTGACATCAGAGCATTGTGTGCCAGCGTCAAAGTTTGCCAAAATTTACATTAAAAATTATAAACTGGGATTACACAAAGCAACGTCGCCCCCGAACGCAAAACTTAAGCGGCTAAACATCTATAAAACGTGCGAATACCACATGCGCAAATGATTTGATATTGGGTGGCGCACTCCCTGTGAAACTTGACAGGTTTTACCAAATGCAAAAAAGGTGGAAAACTGAAAAGATGTACGGGGAGCACAGAAAACGAAAGGTAGATTTACTTTAAAAGCCGTTCAGCTTTTTTTCTTTAGAACTGCTTATTGTGTTTAAGTTTTTTGTCTGATTGGCACGGTTAGCTACGTGCGCCGCGAAAGAAGTTCAACAAATACATACAGCTTTCCAGTGGCGCTAAAACGTACGTTAACTTGAAATTGGGACCAAGTGATCATTGGTTCCATGCGAGGTCGAGCAAGAACAACAACATCATTATCGATGGTCTCAGCCTGGTCACCAACGACTGCACCAAAAAAAAAACCCATCACATGTAAGTTTAGTTCTGTATTTAACTTGGGCAAAGATTTCAGCTCTGAGAATTAAAATAAAAACTGTATCGTATCGGGTTGACACTCCTTGTGGCTGGGAGGGTGGGAAAGTGCTGCCATCTGCTGTGCAAAGGGATCTCAAGATGTAGTTCCGTGATATCCGCTTCTGTGGAACGGTTGCTATGCTCTGCGAGAGATCCGCATTGATACTTTGTCCCGTGACTAGCCACCGATAGCACAATCGGGATAAGCTGGGGGGGGGGGGGGAATTTACCCAACAAGTTAACTTAGAAATACTCTAACCCTCTCGAAAGGGTAGCCGCAGGACAGGGCTCGGTAAAGAATTTCCGTGGACGGCACAGCTAGAGCTTTGAGTGACATTCCCCTTCCTCTAATGAGAAGCTGCCCCCACTCCAGAGGTTACAGAGAGACCGTTGTGTAAATGACTCGTATATTTTAAAACTATCAACGTTTCACATTTTTTAAGATTGCGGTCATGACTAACATTTTACTCAAATTCATACGTTAAACTACTCAACGGATTTAAACCACACTTGGACTAAGTGTTGTTTTTTTAAGTTTACATCTCTAAAACGAGACAACTAGATGACTGCAATCTGCTGTGTACACTTCGTTAGAATGTGTGAACATGAGCCTCGAGTATTTTTAAAGGAGTCTGACGCGCCCACATGTGCACAAAACAAAAACACGGCCGACCGTAACCGTGTGGACGACACACTGCTGGGACTGTACGACTGCGGATTCAACACCCAAGTGGGTTTCACCGGCGGTCAAGTGAATCGTAGTTCGTAACGAGAGCCCATATGGGGATTCAAAATCTTTTTTTTGTTTCACCAGGGGCAACCCCCCCAGCCCCCCATAATTGCTGTTGTTGTTGTTTCTTTGGAGGTTAAAAATGTCCACGTGATGATAAGCCACTTCGTTGAGAAATCATTTTTGGCCAGGTCGCTTCTGAGAAACAAGCTAATATAGCTCAGTGGGCGTCGCCTGGTAAAATAAAATAAAAAGTTTAGTTTGATTTGTATTTTTTTCGAATATTTTTTTACCTTTCCTATACTGTCGTGTTTTTGTATTGTTGTCATAACATTCTGACCTGCCCCTACTGGACATCTGTGTGAAAGAGATTTATAGCTCATCGGATTGCTCCAGTCTCAATAAATATTCTGATTATAAGTCACATAGGCATGTACCTACAATTCCCCCCAACACAGCCCCAACCCCTGCACACTGTGATGAACCCCCAGACAGAGATTAATTGCAGGGAAGAAAGCTAATAACAAGGCAGCGGCCGAGATGATAGCTAAATCCAAAATCGGTGTCATCTCAAACAAGAGTGCAGGTTTGCGAATGACAAAAAGCTCACTTTGTCGATTGACTATTCTTCTCTGCGATTGGTAAAAATAACAGAATATACGTGATTAAATAAAACTACGCTGCGAGCCACAATTACACCAATGCACACTCTTGTTAAAAGGCAAGCGTACTTGGGGGACTTTGAATTCCAGTAAAAACGCAAGTTCGTAAGAAATCTTGCTCAATCCACAGCAGAACTATCGTACACAAAGTCTGAGAGTTGGGCCAACATTCATCATTACACAACAAGTAGGGAAGCCGGGGGGGGGGGGGGAATCCAGGAGGCCACGCAGAGATAAGGTGCTTTGTGTTAGGCAACTCTTGATTCGTTGTTGAAGCGACCGCGGGGAATCGCATCAAGCGTGAATCTAAGAAAAAAACATTGCATTGCAAAGCGCGCCTCGTAGGCAAGTTGCCCGTCAGCCCGGTAGAGGGCAGGTGCACAGCACCGAACCCGGCTGCAGAAACGAAGAGACGGTCCCCCCCTTGTTCTGAGATGTGGGAGGCCAATGGAAGGAAGTTGAGAGTTTGAGCAAAAAATCAGGCAAAATGTCCTGCAGGCGAACCCATTTTCAACTGCCGAGGCTGCACCTTTATCTGCGAAAGTAAGTGAAGCTTCACTTACTTTTTTTGTTACTCAAGCTGTGATATTGCGTGGGAATAAATTGAAATTGGAATTTTCACCAAATCGGCACGACCTGTTTGAACAATGAGGCGCTGGTGCTCATCTCCTGTTTACAGCCGTTAGCCAGTGGTGGAAATTCCAAATTCCTATGGTGGGGGCGAGTCTTTCTACACATTACGTTAACACAGTGCTGTTGTGCAAAGCATGATCATCTATTGGATTGCATCTCCATTTGTCTCCTATGATGTTTAGCTTGTTACAGAAATTTTACACAAATTGCTTCTTTAGTTTTCTAGAGTTTAACACGTAGGCTTTCGCGACCAATATTTATAAGAGGTTTTTTTTTGGGGGGGTAGATCGTGTAAATATGTAAATGTGTCGTTAAACCCGCCACCAACCAACACATCTCACTAGTAAGGGTTGTCACGTAAACAGAACATGTAAATGTTGTGGATTGGCTCTCCAACAACCCTTACTAGTTTGCTGTGTCGGGTGGTGATGAGTTTAACGACTATTATGGATAGTTTTCTAGAGTTGAACAGGGCAACGGTCTGTAGTTACTGGCTGCACTAATATAATCTGACTTCAACACGAGTGACACGGTGAAACACGAGAGCTATTCTTGATCCGACGCTTTTAAAGGTGTAACAGGTAATGCTACGCTAGGCGCCAGATTATAAAAACAAATACATGCTGCGTACAAGAAAATTAGATTAAAGAAATGAAGACAGCTGAAAGTTCAGACTTAAAAGGCATTTTCAGATCGATTCATGATTCGTCGTAAGTCATCATTCTCATCATCCGTGTCACCAGCCAATGCTTAATGGCTGGTAGACATTGTTAAAAGAATTACAAATTAAACAATTATTGGCTGGAAATTTGTAATTCTATATTACCAGCGAAGCAAATAAAATATCAAAAAGGGTTAACATAAACCAAGACACCACCAGACACAAAAGTGGGGGGGGGGGGGGGGGGGGGGGGGGGGGGGG
>CM025622.2:5377484-5393763 GCA_014621495.2 Entosphenus tridentatus | reverse complement strand
GCTGTCTGCCTCCGTGTGGTCAGAAGCACGGAGGGGCGGCTGTCTGCCGCCATGTGGTCAGAAACACGGAGGGGCGGCTGTCTGCTCTGCCGTGTGGGCAGAAGCACGGAGGGGGCGTGCTTTTGCTTCCTTATGTTCCCGGGAGTTGCCGCAAATGTCGCTCTGGAGTCAGGGTGCGGGATGACTGCGATGCCGCTGCTCTCTGACGCCCACACGCCAGACGCCCCGACTACAGGAAGGGGTTGGTGGATGCGGCGCTGCCGGGAAACTGCCCGCCGTTTGTTCCACCCTGGTTCGAGAAACGAAGAGAGAATAAAAACACGTGTTAATATAACTCAACGTGTCGCAAGTCTACCGCTGTGTAACAGCACATATATATGTAAATAATAAAAGGTAGACTAAAGGTGCTGGACTGCAATTTGTTTGCTTCGTGCCACTGCCCGTGGAATGGCCTTCCACTCGAGTGAGCTCAAGGGGCTCCTATAGTGGGTATTCATGGCCTACTCTTCCACCCTGGTCAAACGCCTTGGAAGAGGTCGCACTACCCATACTTTACCCCAACTACACGTGGCCTGCTGTAGTGGGGTAAAGTTATACCTGGTGAATGCAAAGCCAGGAGAACGAATCAAACCGACGAAGACGGTCCTGTTGCAAGTCAAGTGAGCGCTCATCATTCATTGCACTATCCATCTTCATGCGATAAATAATAAATGCCCCTTTAATTACCCGGGAAAAGCCTCACTGATCCTCAAGGCTTGTGTTTCGGGATAGTCCTGCATTGAGATATTTGGCCAATTACATTTTCAGGAACATTTGATGTGTCGAGGAAGACCGGAGTACCTGGGGAAATGCAATGTATAGGAGGGAATTCCATCTAAAACTCTGCATAGGGAGATTGAATCCACAGCTGTTCTGCCTTCTCTTAGCCATCTCCTTTAGGTACTTGGTATTAAGCCAGAAATCAGCATCTTAATTTAGTCAGGAGGAATATGATGAGCTATATAAAGCTCTTTTTCAAGGATGTCCAGTAGGGGCAGGTCAGCAAGCCGAGCTATATCACCCAGCCCCAGGTTACTCTTCTCAGATGTGTGCACTTCAAAAACAACTAACCTGGTCTTTTTATATACAAAACAAAGATACAGATTCCCCGTGTAGTCTGAACAGACTGTTGGGGCAAGTGCTGTTAGCGTGCACCTATGGTACGAGGGGGTGGGTGGCCAGCACTACGCCCTACCGCCTTTTTAAAAACACACACAAACAAACACATGTAAACAAATGGGCATTGATTTGAAGGAGAAACTATGAATGGAAGTAAAGAGTTTTGCAGCTGGCAAAAAAGGCGTGTAGTGATGAGGTTACTTTTCGTTCCACAATTAAACAAATTATTTGGTCAAACTCCATTGTGGCAATGGTGCACAAGCACCACACTCACATTCATGAACAACATTGTGGCCTTAAAAGGAAAAGTATATAATAGGCGAGCGTTGCCTATGATATACTTAAAAGTCTTATCCACGCGACTTCTCTGGCCTCGATATTTACGTGCTATGAAGAGGGCCCACTGCCTGGGACGTTGCCTATTACCTTTCCTTTCAAGGCCACAGTGTTATTGACAAATGCTTTGTCCCATAGTAAACAGGAATTGGATCTATGAACCCTCTACAATTGTGCAAATTATATGCAAACGTGATAAAAAGTGAGTCTCTCCAGACGAATAAACAAGCCAGACGGTAAACACAACAGATCATAATAATGATAAAAGACAATGCATATATTATAAGAGCATGTTTGTTTGCATGTTTTACCACAAGTATGTGTGGTTAATGCAGACTTGATGCCTTGGCAAAAGGCTCTCTATTTGGTGATTGAACATCTTAACACATGTTTTATTGCCGGAAATGGTAAAACCAATTCCTATGTTTCATCATATTGGATGCTGGCAAAAACAGGTCCCATAGATATAATGATAATGGATTCCTAAATTGAACCGTGAATCTGAATTGTAATCATTCCTCGAATCGAGGGGGAGACGAGGTGGTGGAGACTGTGGATTGCCAGCTAGATGGCCGTTGAAAGCGCCGAAGCCGCTCATCTTTCACGGGCACGGCAACAGGTGAGATGTATATGAAAGGTGCCGCGGTGGATTTTATCTTTGCGCTGGTGGTGCGAGTGTGCGTGACGAAGACGAGAGCTACCATGAAGGGGTTGTTGACCATCGCAGAGATGGGCTGCGCAAACGGGACCGCAGCAGCTGCCTTGGGCTGCACGAATGCTCCAAAGGGAGTGCCTAGAGGAGACAAACACAAGAACAATGACGACAATTGCAAATGATCTACAAAGATTCTCCGTGTTGACCGTTCGGGGCAAATGCCGTTTAGCGAGCAGCTATTATTATGGCAGGTAGGGCCACGCGGGGAGTGGGTGGCCAGCACCATGCATACACTATACACACAGCAGCATTGTACACTTACCGTTGTGCTGTGCAGGGTAGGCAGGCGGCTGCATGTACAGCGCCTGCTGTTGCAGGGTAGCCTGCTGATGTTGCTGTTGAAGGGTAGCCTGCTGATGCTGCTGCTGCAGGGTAGCCTGCTGATGCTGCTGCTGCTGCTGCTGCTGATGCTGCTGTTGGAAAACAGCTGCTGCCGCTGCCGCCGCTGCCGCCAGTGCGGGCGGCGGCTGCTGCGTGAAGGTGCTGGGTGCCGGTTGGAAGCTCGGCACGAACGCCGAGACTGGGGCTGCAGTGCCAAACCCGGACTGCGCTCCTGCCGAACTGAACGCGGCAAACCCTGGAGCGTGGCAGAGAGGGGAGGGCACGGCATGCGAGGCTGGTGTAAGGGCAGGGAGCACTCAAATCGCGTGGTACGGCCTGATTTTCGATGCTCTGCAACCAATGTCTGTTTTTCCACTGGTACAACCGAGCCAAGCCAACACGGGGCTCTCACGACACAGGCGGTTTTCCATTGCCGATTTGACGAACTGAGCCGGAACCAAACCGTGGCACATCTGGGCCAGGTTGCATGAAACAACTTAAGGGAGTGTCCCTTCATTTATATTTATTTAGATAGGAAACTGGCATTGTTGTATATGGCTTGACCCAAAGCAGGGCCACAAGTGGCGTTATAATTTTCATCGTTGCAATGCGACGTCAGTCGTTACGTTGCATTACTACCGCATCATCAACACGCGTCTCGATTCGTTTATGGTGCGCGCCCGTCAGCGGCACAGCTCGGCTTGCGCAGTCGAAAAACCTGGCACCTCCTGAGCTGCCCTCAGCTGACTCAGCCAGGCCCCAGCATGAAAAGCGATGATGGGATGGCATTCCAAAGTCGGGTGATGCGGAGTAAGAAGAAGAAATAAATGTTTTGACCTCCAATACGGCGGTGGCCAAACAGTGTGAATGATTAGAACAGTGTGAATCACAAACAGTTTGGCAGATGTGTGTACTCAACATTGGTGGATTAATCAAGGAGTAAAGTTCGTGGAACAATAACCATTGTGGAAGCAATAAAAGAGTGATAAGGAGGCGAGTGACAAAATGTGAATCAGTGAGTGCTTGGTGATGAAATCTAACAAGCTTTCAGATAATTAACTTATTGAAAATTTCGATTTAAAGCTTTCGTGACTGCAGGGATTCATCTTCTTGGTTCTTTCGGTAAAGTCACGTAGAAGGGAAGTAATAAAATAATACAAATAAAACATAATAAAATAATTCTCACGACGTTTCGGCCACAACGCAAGCAGCCGTCCTCAGGTGAAAAGCAGGTCTGTCCCTTCTACGTGACTTTACCGAAAGAACCAAGAAGATTATTGAGAATTGTGGTTTATAAAACAAAAAATCTCGCTGTCTGTAAGATGGGTAGGCTGGGCTGTACAGGTTGACTCAAGGCGGACAACCAAAAGTGTATTTCGAAAGCTCTGCATATCTCTTCATGTTGCAGTGTGACCTCACCATTTGTCTGGAAAGGATTTGGAGAACCAGACACTCCCACTCCTACAAACGGGTTGGTTGCACCTACAAAGAAACAAACAGATGTCATTCAATTGGTGTTCAGCTCGCCGAGAGGGCCATACCCCATCCGCCACTGTAATAGCAAGGCTCGTACTTATTCTAGATTTGAAGTTTTCGTGACTGCAAGGATCCATACTCTTTGGTTCTTTCGGTAAAGTCACGTAGGTAAATAAAAATAAATTAAATCGACGTTTCGGACACAACACCAGCAGCTCTTTTGCCTATTTCAGCAACTGCTTTTTGCTGTGGTTGTCCCACCTGATGCCGGACGCTTGTGTTGTGTCCGAAACGTCATGATTTAATTTATTTTTATTTACCTACGTGACTTTACCGAAATAACCAAAGAGTAAGGTTCGTACTTGTGGGTATGCTAAACTCCGACTTGTACATGGACACCTTATCTATCTCACTCTCCTCCGCTTCAAGTACTCTCCTACCTTTCCCCTCTCATCTCACTCTACTCCTCTCCACGCACTCTCCTACCTCTCCCCTCCCCTCTCATCTCACTCTACGCCCCTCCACGCACTCTCCTACCTCTCCCCTCATCTCACTCTACTCCCCCCCCACGCACTCTCCTACCTCTCCCCTCTCATCTCCCTCTCCTCCCCTCCACGCACTCTCCTACCTCTCCCTTCTCATCTCACTCTACTCCCCTCCACGCACTCTCCTACCTCTCCCCTCTCATCTCACTCTACTCCACCCCCCACGCACTCTCCTACCTCTCCCCTCTCATCTCACTCTACTCCCCTCCCCCCACGCACTCTCCTACCTCACCCCTCTCATCTCTTCACATACACTCAAGCAAACAAACCTTTCTGTCGAATCCTCCAGTCAAGCTTCGTTTTAGGAGGTCGCTCATTCTCGTCTGCTGCCACCATGTTCTGGAACTCAATTCCCCCAGCCATCCCCTGCTTGTAATTTCCCTGCCACTGTTCCAGTCCATGCTCCAACCTCTTCCTTTTCCCACTGCATAAGACTGCCTGTTTTTCTACAACAAACACGCCCACCGTTTCCCATTTCCGTACAGCGCATTATATGTATGAATGTTGAACTTCTTTCGCATGGTACATAGCCAACCGTGCTCATCAGATGTGCGGGGAAGGATAACGCACAAAAAACAGTTCTAAATAAATGAGTTTTCAATCTAGATTAAAAAGTGCATAGCTCCAGTGACTTCCGAATACTCGAAGAGTATTCCAGACGGCCACAGCAGGGCATCTGAAAGCGCATGATGCAGTCTTCATTAGCCAAAAGCTGCTGCGAGGATGACCGGAGTTTGCGTGACGGTTTATGCTCCTTGACGAAATCAGCAAGGTATTGTGGTTCATTTGTGGCAAGCACTTTGTGTGCAATGAGTGCGACCTTAAAATGTATTCGTTTGGCAAACGGAAGTCAATGCAGCTCGGCGAGCACTGGACGGACACGGTCGGATCTTGCAGTACCCGTCCTGGCACGTGCCAAAAAAAATTCTACACGCTGCAGCTTGATAATGTTTTTTGCCCGACTCCTATAGAGAGTAGCGAGTTGCAATAATCGAGCCCTGTCGAGACTATGCTACACGTCTTGAGACGTGATCACATCAGAACGTCAACCAAAACTGCGACTTTGTCCCCAGGTGGCTCGGTACCTGGGAAGGGAGGTGCGGGCACGCTGGCCGAGTGGTGCACGGCCGCTGAGGCCGTCGGTGGGGGGCCACTGACCCCGTACGCGCCGTCCAGGACAGCCAAACCCGCGTACTTGTCACCGGGAGGTCCGGACGTTGGCAAGCCGACTGATGGGCAGGAACACCAATGAAGGAAACCAAAGCGAGTGCAAAAGTTAAATTTGTATTATTATTACGTAATAATAATAGTAATATCTGATACTAAAGATGCATTACCGAAGCTATCAACAGAAGGTGTGTACCGGATTAATTGTACTTGTGGCAAATGCTATACTGGGCAGACAGGACAAATGATTGGCATGATACTAAAAGAACACCAAAGAAATTAAATACTCCCAAAGACAGCTGTCGGTGGTGGCAGAACTCGCGTGCCAACAAGGACACTCAATTGATTTTTCTAATGTTGAAGTTCTGTGCAAAACTAATGACGACTGGCCAAGACTAATTAGAGAATCTATCGAAATTGAGAGAAATAAAACAAATTTTACCGTTGAGATAGCAACAGGTCTAGTGCTGCTTGGAGGCGAATAATCAAATAACACATTATTTAAATGCATACCTATGCAGGTCACCATACATCAATGGGGATTAGCCGTACACAGACAATAACAGGCACTGCTATTTTTATTGCACGCAAACGACAGGAGGTACAAGAATAATGTTCATGCGTAATATGCGTTCATAACCATATACATAACCCAAATGGCAATGGATACCAATTGTAATTTATATGCCTTCATTAATCCCCCCTCTCCACACTTCGCACGCGAAGGGCTCACAAGTGACGTCATCACATCTATCCCTCTATTTAAGGAACGAAACAGGAGGATTTATTCTCAGATCTGGCTGTCGCCTGATGAAGCTAGTTGTAATTACTGGCGAAACGTCGTACTCAGATTGTAAATGTGGATTTGCTTTCCAACACACCGGTGTTGCTGTACAAGTAACAAATTGGCATGTTCTGTTTACGTGACAAACCTTACTAATTGGCTGTATCGGGCGGTGGCAGGTTTAACGACACATTTATATTTACGCGATCCAACCCAAAAATAACCTATATTATGGATGATATTGGTCACGAAAACCTACGTGTTAAACAGTTAGGTCACTTGTTAACGCTGATAATACAACAGCATTTGTTCACCCAGGAAAGGCTGCAGAAAAGCCGAACCGGCGACTTCTAGATTGCAAGTTCAGTGTGCTCACCACTACACCACCACAGCATTCGTCTTCATACCATAATGTTCCTTATTTACCCAGGAAAACCTCACTGATTGTCAAGAGTTGTTTTTGGTTGCAGGACGGTCCTGCTGAGTTTTTTGCAAAAGGGGGGGGCCACGACAGCGATCGCAATGTACGATCCCAACCGAGTAATTTTGGGGGTTACTTTTCTCTTGAAATTATTAGTCGACAAACTTGGACCACGACACCTGCACACTCTGGCCCCCTCTCGTTCAGATTGTCTCGGTGTATGGCGGCACCGTGATGGGCGTGCGGGCGACCCAACGTCATCTCACCTTCTTGCGGTTTGGTCACCGTGCTGAACAAGCTGTCGAGGTCGGCCAGGGCCGCGTACTTGTCGGCCGGGGGGACGCTGCCCTTCGGGGCAGCCGACGCGGCGGACACGGCACCCAGGTCGGCGCTCGACGACTTGGGGAAGTTGTCGAAGTCGGCGAAGCTTGGGAACGCCGAGCTGGACGTGCCCCCTGAGAGCAGCGGAAGAAAACGCGGCGGCGCCCGTACCTCGTAAACGCGGCGGTCGATTGCACAACCGCCACCACCACAACCCATCGCCGCCACAACCATGACAACCACCGCCACCACAACCGCCACAACCACCACAACAATTACAACCACCACAACAGCCGCCACCACCACCACCACAGCCATTACAACTGTAGTGACATCGCGGATGTCACTGTGTAATGCCAGCTCTAGAGAGGCACGGCGTGCGATGTATTAACATCGTGGACACCACGTGTATGTGGGTGCAGTACCGGCCCTAGAGGGGCTCGGTGAGCGTTGACCGACAGTGCTGGATGGCACCACGCTCTGCGTGCAGTGCCGACCCCGACAGGATGGGGTGTCAGGGTGCCGGCCACGGGAATGGGGTTACTATAGGCCATGGCACTCTAGTTGACCCTAGAGGACACGTGACCAGTAAAGTCTACACAGGGGCCCCAGGTAGGGGCTAGGGGTGGTCACGTGTCAGGGTCCAGATCCTGCTAGAGGATTCGAGAAGGTGGTCGTGGCTAAGGGCGGAGCCAGCGACACCACAGAGGATATAAGCCGGGTCCCTGAGAGGGACCGGCTGCTGTTGTTCATCCTGAAGAATCTACGTTCTACGTTCTACAAGAGTCACCAACACGTGGACCTGGACCCCAAGCTGGGGTCCGGTCCATCGTAGCTAGTTCCAGTGTAATTAAAGTAGTTAGCTTGGTGGTCCACCACCATAGGTTGTTATCTTGTTAAGAAGTAGTACCCCGTGTGTTGGATTTAATAAATGTGTTGCCTCCAAGAAGTGTGTCTGCGACTCAGTTTAACTCAATACACAACCACCACAACAATTGCCACCATCACCACAACCACTCCAGCCAACACCACCACAACCATTGATATCACCACAACTACCACCACAACCAACACAACAACCATTTGTCAACAACGCTGTCCCCTACGTACTACGAAGGAGGGACATTGCGTGAAAAAAATCTCCCCCATCATATGACCAAAAAAGTCACCGATTGTATGGGTTTGCTTTCAGGGCAGTGTTTATTGATGTGTCGAGTTTTTGTTAGTTATTCGCGAGCGAGCACCACTACCAAAGGGGTATAAACACGAATTTGTTTCAATTCATTGTGAAGCTGGCCGCAGTATTATTGGTAAGGTCTGTGTGGTGGGATTGACACAGTAAGATATAGCCAGTAGGTTAGACATATGCGCATGGATATGAGAAGCCCTTTTGTTAATCAACTGCTGGATGCGAGCCTCTTCACGCCTTTACAGGCTTGTGAGGGCTGTTTGACCATACTTCACCATGCTGATCTTTGTGGATTGGTGAAGGTTGAGAGCATAACAATGGGATCATAGAAAGTATAGTATAACAATACATTTTCCTGAAATACCTTCTGCTTCGCACCATAAAGTGGAGAACTGGAACAAGTTTTGTGAAATAAAAAAATCATAATCAAGAGGACCAAGCAGAGGTTAGATGGAGGCCTACCATCACACATTATCCATGGGGACATTGAAGGTAGCAGGGTAATAGAGATACAAAGACAGATGTGGCGGGAGTATGGCATCACGCAATGGATCTCGTTAAACACGGGGAACATTACTCAACTTTGTGCAAAGAGTAAGTCCTGGCAGACACTGACCATTGACCTCTGAACCCTGAGTTGACACCAATATATTCATGGATAGGATTCTATTTAGATGTCATGGTCATTTTATAGTTTTTTTTTACTTTGACCGCAGACATTGCTAGGGTGCCAGGATGTGTCCTGCTGACAATGAGCCGACAAGAGAGATGTTATAATACGCCTCTTGCTAAAGTAATGACCGCTAAGAAAAACAGGCAAAAACCAGCGTTGAAAAAATAATAATCACACGCCGTGGAAAATGGACGGAAGCAGAACTGGACGGAACACGTTAAGGAAATTTGCTGCTTAAGAATACCGGGAATTCTTAGCTGTCAAGTGTCCACGGCACTAACATGTGACCGTGACCCCCTTGACGGCAGAGCGCGACAATGTTTGATGACTGGCACGGTAGCGCCACATGTCAATAGCAGGGGGGGGGGGTGTGCGGGGGGGGAAATGGCCGTGTTCGGGGAATGATAAACAGAGTCGCCATTGTGTTGGCACGAGTGTACTTGGGGCAAATATGGACGGAACAAGTGGCGACTGCTCTTCTCAGCAATCTGGGTTTGACAAATTCGGCATAACCCGCTCACTGGGGTGAACAACCACTCAATGTCTGTCTGCATTCCTCGATGTACCGATCAATTTTTATTGTTGATTTTCGGTATTTTGACCACTTTTTCAGGTTCAGCCACAGAGATGAGCACCGCACCCCACTACGCTTTGCTTGAGCGGAGGGAAACTTTTGGCCAGAATCCGATCATGATTAAACGGCCGAAAAGCACCGCGCCTTGGCCATTTGCCACGCAGTTGGTAATGGAGACATGCACGCGTTTTAACCAAAATAATCCGACAAACGTTTGCGAAGTTGCGAATCTAAACCCTTTGATTTTGCGAGGGTTATGAAAGCCCAAAATCAACCTTCAAACAGTGGGAGGTCGCTCCCTCTCCTTTGCCGGCCCCGCTTTTTGGATGTCTCTCCCCCAGTTTTCACCAATGTGGATTCCTTCTAACATCTTTAAGTTCAGACTTAAGTCCTTTCCCACTTCTTGCTCATCTCCCCCATTGCTCAGTTATTTCTCTATTGTTCCCAATGTCCCTACACATGCGATTGCACCTACATCCAAATGAATACCTCTCCCCCTTTCCCTCAGTTGCAACTTCAATCTATTAATACACATTACAACGAGTTTATCGTAAGGGGGGTGGCAGTGCTTGAAATGGCTTGTGCATAGTGTGTCATCATGCTGTGGCTCAATCTGTCAAACACTTGTTTTCATTTGGGTTTTTTTGTATTTTTTGTATATATAGTTTTGTTACCCTTATCTTAATTCTTGTTATTATTTGTAAGTACAACGTGCATTCATGCAGTTTGTCTTGGACACCATCTGGAGATACACTTGTATTAAAACGCTTTATAGTTTAAAACTGGTGGAGAAGGTGGCGCAGGTGTTGACAGCCTGTGCTCTGAACCCAGCAAGCATCGGTATCGAGCAATAACTCAACCAGATTCTCGGCCCACCCCTTCACCAACCAGCACCGACTGGTGCGGAGAAGTACGGTCAAACAACCCTCATGATCGACGCAGAATGGGGAGGCCCTTATTCAACAGTGAATCAGGGCGTGCGGTAGCGAGATATTAACTACCTTGCCTGCTATGGAGGAGGTTGTGGGTTCGATCCCAACCCAGATGCCTGTACATTTGGAGTTTCCATGTTCTCTCCATTGTCGCGTGTATGCTTCTCCAGGTCCTCCGGATTTTCCCTCCACATTTATAAATGTACGTTTCGTGTATTTGGCTGCTATAAATTTCCACGTAATAAGCCACTTCGTTGAGCTATCATTTGTAGCCAGTTCGCTTCTGAAAAAAATGCTATATAGGTCAGTGGACCTTACCTGTTAAAATAAAATTAGTTTTTTGTTTTTTAAGGGCTGCACATTCTCATGATCGTCACCATATCACACATTGCAATTATAATGAACACTGGCAGGGTAGAGGGGTGATTGAGGCAAGATGATTGAGATGCGGTACCTGTGCTCTGTGCCCTCACGGGCTGGTTTGCTTTGGGGAAGTTGGCAAAGCCAGTGGGCGCACCCGGTGCTCCAAACGCCTCAAACGAGGCGAAGTTGGTGCCTCCACTTGACGCTGAAATTGGAAAACACGCACCCCTTCCGCTCAGCTGCCAACACAATCTCGCCACCCACACACTGAGACGATGTCAATCATACCGAGACAATCTGACCAACAACACACAGAGACAATCTGACCAACCACACACAGAGACAATCTGACCGACCACACACCGAGACAATCTGACTGACCAGCCAGACACAGAGACAATCTGACCAACCACACACTGAGACAATCTGACTGACCAACCACACACCGAGACAATCTGACTGACCAGCCAGACACAGAGACAATCTGACCAACCACACACTGAGACAAGCATAATTCCAAACAATGACTGAGCAAAATGGAGCCATTGGGTTTCCTATCAAGAAAATAATTAGGAGTTGCACCATAGCTTAAATCACATATTGCAGGGTTACTTCTGAACATGTCGGTAACCTACATGTTTATTTATTTTATTTATTATAATATTTCACCTGGATAATCCCTTGGAGATGGAGAACCTGGTTTTGCAAGGGTGCCCACGGTGTGTCAAGTTACACAAAACAACACACGTAATAACAAGTACACACACACATTTTAAGACGTACAACTAACACAGAAATACGCTGACAGGGCCCCACATGCATCTACACAGCACGAACAACAGGAACGAAATGGCCAGGGAATCGCGCCTGAACATAGCACCGCTGTCAAGCGCATGAGTAAGTGTTGCACACCACCAGTTAATAGAGATTTTCCTTTGGCTTTAACAGTTGCAAACGTTAAATAAGCCGAGACGTTAAGACGTTAGTCTCGGCTTATTTAGCTTCGTGCTCAAGATGATAGTCGAGTGTGAGCTGTAGGCAATGTTCATTAGAATTCAGGAGGAACTGAGTATGAGCTGTTCCAAAAAAATGATGATAATCACCACCGTTACTGCGCGATTGCACAAAATTATTCAAAAAATTCTGATAACCATGAGAAAAAATAGGATTAAGGCGCAACTTGGCAGTTGCTTGCTCACGCCACTGCTGGCAAAAGGGCCTCCACTAGAGCGATCTCGAGAGGGTATTTGGTCTACTCTTCCACGTTGAACAGACGTGTTGGAAGAGGTAGCTGTACCCACACTTTACGCCACCACAGGTGACCTGCCGATCGACTAACTGGTGAATCCATTTATGCTGCTGAGTAGATAGAGGCGGAGGTGAGAAACTCATCCCGTTGTTTTAACTGCTGTGCCAGGAGATGGAATCAAACTGGCAACCTCTAGATTGCAAGTCCAGTGCGATAACCATGTCAGCTTCTCCATAATGTGCTTTAAAGACAATTATCAGGGGTAGGATTGTTTGAATATTTGCATTAAGATGATTTCCAATGACTCGTTTGCCCTGGAGGTATGAGAACAATCCAACTTAACATTCCAATTAAAACATTTTAAATGTAAAATGTATTTGTATGTGGCCAGACGCTACCGATAAGAAAAGCCAAAAGGCATCTAAGTCATCTAGTCAGGCATGCAGGAAAATAGAAATACTTAACATTAAGTATGCATGCAAGACACAAAAGCATCACAACTCAAAAATAAAACGTATGGTTTTCTAAATGTCACGTTTGGGGTGTGCGAATGTAGAAATCTGACATACCAATGTAAAAATAACCAAACAAAAATGGAATGTTCCTGCCGAGGCTGGGCTGCACAACTGGAGCTCACTTGCCGGCATGTCCATACGTAACCAAAATAAATAATCAAACGCACACTGTGAAAAACACCACGCACAGTAGGCACTAACCACTGGAGCCAGCCCAGTGCCATGTGCATATATATTATAATTTTATATATATTAATAATTCTGACACGTGTGAACCATCTGTGAATACACCGCTTCTGTTCCCATGTTGTTTGCCTGCTGCTGAAATAACATCCCCAACCTACCATCGTTATGTGACCGCGGGCAAAAAAAAAATGCGCCCAAACGCACCGGCCTTTGCCGAGCCGAAGCCCAGGTCTCCCGCGCTGGCGCTGAAGTTGGCGAAGTTGGCGGAGGCGACGGAGGGAGCGGCAAAGGGGTCTCCGCCCAGCTCCCCCAGCAGGTCCACGTGGGATGCCTTTTTGTTCGTCTGCAGCTGAGGGTGGGACTGTGGCCTGCCCACAGCTGGGGACTGGAGTGGACCCGCAGCACCGACACAACCGCCAGGGAAAGCACATCAACAAAACAACAAAAAACACACCACCGTTGTTACTGTTACTATCTGTAGATTACGATGAAAGTGCAATATTTGTTTATTTACTGCAGTATTCATATTTACTGCAGTATTCGAAGGCAGTCTATGACAAAATATCCCGGGAATGCACCCAATCTCGTCAGATCTCGGACGCCAAGCAGGTTTGCGACCGGATATCACTTTGTTGGGTGACCATGGTACATGGCAGGATGTTATAGGCTGCTTCAACTACCCACACTGAGCAGTGCAAAGAGGCATGCTCAACACGATGTACGGATGCCTCAATCCAGCATCGGATTTATAAAGAGCTGTACATTATTCACGTAATTATATCTCTCGTGGACACTTTTGCTCCTCGGATTTTGTGCAATGTGTTCACCGATATTCTGCCGTGTTATCATACTGCTGTGAGGCTGCACGCTGCAGGAAGACTGATTTCACTGGGGGGGGGGGTGGAAACGCGTGCAAAAGTTCACAATTATTTGCGATATCCATGCACCGCCTCCCGTGCCTGTATTTTGCGACTCGCGTGTGAAATTGTTACATTTCTCTCCCCCAGCATCCTGAGCCCACTCGGCCTGCAAACAAGCGACGCGCGTCAGACACGCCTGTCGCAAACGCCTTTCGCCCACGAAGCACGGCATCCCGCCTACCCGCATTTCTGGGCAACACCTCGAGAAAACATGCCGCCCATCCACATAGCTCTGGACCGGCTGGGGTACACTGTCATTTCACAAGGCCACGTCTCTTGTGCTGTCCAACCAGGGATGGTTTGGTGGGTGGGATGGGCGAGTGGTTGGGTACGCAGCCTTGCGAGGTGGCTTAGCGGCTGGATGGTTGGGAGGGCGGTTGCTTGGGTGGCTGGGTAGCTGGGTGACTTATTAGCTACTTGGGTGGATTTCTGGGATTATGGGTGGGTAGCTGGGAGGGTGGGTGGGTTGCTGGGTGGGTAGGTGATTTGGTGGATGGGTGGCTGGATGGGTCGGTGGGTGGCTGAATGGTAAGCTGGTTAGTTGGGTAGCTGGATGGGTGGCTGGGCGAGGGGCTGTCGGGCTGGGAAGGTGAGTGGTATTGCTCAGTGGTTGGACGGGTGGGGGTGCGCCCAGTGGGGGGGAGAGGGAGGGGGGCACGTGCCCCCTGATGATCCAATCGAAATCCCTAATTTCGATCGGATCATTCAGGTTTATTAGTAATAAATCGGCATTTTGCGACCCCCACTGCCACTGTGTAGCATATTATTACGTGCCACGGACTCTTATGAGATGATAGGACAATAGTCTGAGTCCATAATTGGCAATAAGTAACGGCAAAGCAGTTATAAGCGACTCACAGAATTGTGCGCAGTTGCGTATACAGTACACGACTTCCCTGAAGGCAAACACCTTCAGCGAGCGCGATGCCGATCACACACGGTTCGATTTCGACCCTCGATCGATGGCTGCGCCATCGCCGCACACACGTCGAATAAAAAGCAAGGGACAAGTCCTTACTTACAAACAACTCCTATCATTTTTCATTGCTGGAGGGGTTGCCCCCGCCCCCCCACCTGAAAATCCTGGCTCCGTCATTAGGTGCGCAGGCGGTATGGTGTGGAAGAAGAGACGAGAATGCTCACGAGTCATTTGAATCCGACCTCCGCTTTGATGAACCAATTAGCTGAGCTTCCCAGAGTGTGTGCGTCCGGTGTGGCGAAGCGCTTTTATGCAACCTCCATGGGAACGCATCAATTATTGAGGCAACTGTGTAGGGTTTTATAGACCAGCGTGGGCATCCCTAGGAAGTCTTTTGCTGGTTTTGAAAGTGCAGTCTTTGCCCGCTCCCTCCCTTCGTACACAAGTGGGCTACGGTTTCGCAACACTGCACCGCTGAGTACCTGCTTTATAACACGCATATGCGTCAGATTTGAAACTGCCCACGATACGAGGACGACATTTCAAACCTATTAGTCACGCATAACTTTCCCAAGGCTATGCAATTTCCCAATGTGCTGTGAGCATGAATGTATGGTCAGACCGGGCACGTTAAAGCAGAAACTGTTAACAGCACATGCTTGAGATAGTGAACTATTTACACAGAATTTCAGTAATGGTTAGGGTTGAGTGAGGAGCAGTGTTTGTTTATGATCATGGTTGGGTTGTTCTGTTCGCTCTATTCAGGTAAATGATCGTGACTTTGTAGGGTTTTTTTGATCAATTACTGAACAGATGGCTGAAGGTCATAATTGCAAAGTGGCCAGTGACCAAGAGCAATAATAAGAGTAGAGCAGAGAAGAGAACACTTATTGAACCGAGCACAGTTACACAACCTTGGGAAGAGAGATGACGGGATGGAGCTCCCATGTCTGAGAGCAGTGCGTGGATGGAAAATGGGCAGAGACAATTTGTGTTCTGCACGATGGAGGTTGAACACGGGACAACTGAGAAAGCAGTTAATCTGGTAGAACGTGTCCTTGAAACGGATGGAGGCACCAAAGCATGAAGTTCATGGGAACAATGACCACGATAGTAACAATAAAACAATTTGACAAGGAATCGCCTGATAAAACGAGAACTGCTGCTGAATTACCAGATGTTATTGGCAAAGGTACTGCCTAGAAACTATGGGAAGGGGGGGGAAACTGGTCCAGAGTTTGCTTGCTTAAACAGATGCTGCTTCAAAATACAGGTCTGCAAAGCTAATAATAGGCCGATAGACCAAGTAATTTTTTATTTACATGTGGGGACACGAGGAGTTCTGCTTCCATACAATTCTACCGATGGACAAGGAATGGAATGCGTCCTACGGGACATCCACCGAGGAGATGGGAGCAATATGAAATCAATTCTAGATTTCGATTTAAAGCTTTCGTGACTGCAGGGATTCATCTTCTTGGTTCTTTCGGTAAAGTCACGTAGAAGGGAAGTAAT
>CM025622.2:5342846-5377084 GCA_014621495.2 Entosphenus tridentatus | reverse complement strand
TATTTTATTATGTTTTATTTTTATTATTTGATTACTTCCCTTCTACGTGACTTTACCGAAAGAACCAAGAAGACAATTCTAGATTTGAAGTTTTCGTGACTGCAAGGGTCCATACTCTTTGTTTTTTTTGGTAAAGTCACGTAGGTAAAAAAGAAGAAAGAAAATTTTAAAAAATTTAAATACAAATATATATTTTTTCTTTTTTACCTACGAGACTTTACCGAAAAAACCAAAGAGAATATGAAATCAGATCGGGTGCAGTCGCTGGATATACTGTCGCATCGCCGAATCGTAAGAGGTGGTGGGGGCAGCTTGACGAGGCCTTCACCCAGCAGCGGATCGATCGCAGCTGACGTTTCCCCGAACGAGCCACAGCCAAGAGAAGAGATGGGCTCGGCTGGTGCCACTGCACTGCCGCACGCGTGACAGCATGCCTCACCTGCGTCGGGGTGTGCTTGAGGCCGTCCGGCGTCGGCGTGAGGCGGCCGGCGATGGCCCGGAGGGGCCGCACCTCCGGCGTGCTGCTGCCACTGCTCGCCGACGAGCCCGACAGTGATGTGTGGGCGGCCGCCACCGCCGTCGCTCGGGCCTGCTCCGGTGGAACGAACCTGTCGGCGACGCAAGAGCCGCCCCCCCCCCACTACCGTGAGAAATGCACGGTTCCCGGAGCCCAGAAAACTGAGAGGGCTATGGTCCCGGGTGGGCTGCCACATCAACCATTATTACCCTTGCATCTGGGTTCATCTCACACCCGGATTGTTTTGCTGAACGGGCCTGCACTGGACAAATGGCCAGTTCCTTAATGCGTGGTTGCCAACCACTTGTGGTCTGCGGACCACTAGTGCTCCATATGGCTGTGAAAAGTGGACCGCGCAATTGTTGCAGGCTAAACAAAGTGGTCCGTCAATTTTTTTTAAGGGTTCACAGGAATCTGTGGATCCAGAAAGTTGGGAATTACCAAGTTAGTTTTTTTTGCATGTTGAAGGAAAACTGGAGGGCCACACAGAAAACCCACACACAATACCGTTTTTCTCTCGCACAACTAAATTCAGGTTTCCAGAGAAAACGGATGATTAGAATACAATGATTCATAATAAAGGTTTTTGGGTTAGATCGCCTAAGTATCATAGTTGTAATCCTCCACCACCCGACACAGCCAGTAAGGTTTGTCACGTAAACAACGCGCCAATTAGTTACTACTTCAGCCCACCAGTGTGTTGGAGAGTAAATCCACAACATAAACAATTTGAATACGACATTTTGCTGGTAATTACAGCCAGCATCATCGGGCGATATTCCAGAAACGACACATTTATACTTACGCGATCTAACCCAAAACACCTTTATTACGAATAATAAAGATTACGAGTTAAACCGAGGATAAAATGAGTTCCACTTTGTGGGAAATTCAACAGTGGTTCACCAATGGATAGGCTCGCCCCTGCCACGGCATGGGCACTGCCTCAATGCTCATTTGAGCAGGAATTCACCAAAGTCTCAAAAAGAGTCCATGGGCCAGAGCAAAAAATGGTACCACCGAGGAGCATCTGAAATTAAGCTGTACTGATATATTTACACGGCCACTAAAGAATGAATTACTTGATAACCCACTTAATTTAGAATAGTTATCACGTAATTCACTATGTAACACAAATTCCTAATTGCTTCTGCCTCAAAAGTACAGAAAATGGCTATTATTCCCCACAAACTTTGCTTCTGTGACCGGGACTTTATGTGAACAAAAGACACAAATTTACACGTTTTCTCATTGAAAATAGGTACATTTCAAAATATCACTATCCTGGTCACAAAAGCAAAGTTTGTGGGGAATAATAGCTTTTTTTCTGTACTTTTGAGGCATAAGCAATTCGGAACTAACACTTACTACCCAGGAATTAATTTTGTTTTTGTTACACAGTGTAATTCATTGTTGTTGACCACGTGAAAAAATTGGAACCCGCTAAAGTTACGCCACCTCATGTGGTACCGACAAGTGACAAATATCTGGTCTGGGTACATCGATCCAAAGCAAGTCACAGGCTGGCTCTGGGCATGAATCAGCGCTGTATGCATGCTGAAATTCTTTCGCACCTTATGTAGCCAACCGTGCTTTTTGGAGGTGCGGGGAAAGGACAACTAAATAAATAAAAAACGAAGTTCAAAAGAAATTATTTTCAATCTAGATTTAAAAGTGCAAACTTCCAGTGGCTTCCTAATATCGGAAGGAAGAGCGTTCCAGACGGCCGCAGAAGCGCATCTGAAAACACACGATGCAGTGACCGTCTTTGTTCGATGGTGAGCCAAAAGCCGCCGCTGCGAGGATGACCGGAGAAAATCAACACTAAGCAGCAGCAGTGCATACCATTTTCGCTTCTCATATTTGTCCTGTAGGAACTCCTTGGCCTTCTGGGGGTCCTTGAAGTCGGGCATAAGAGCAGAGCGCTCATTGTACAGTCCCATCCACATGTGCCGGCACACCTAGCACGACGAGACATACAAACCGTTTAGGGCACGACGAGACACAAGAGTGAACACGAATACATCACGCGACCGATTCTCAACTTCCCTGGATGCTCTTCTCAAAAGCGTTCAAGTGCAGGCTTTTTTTCTTTTCATCTCTCACAGTCCTGTGATGTAACAATATATCAAGCACCCGCACACGAGCTGATTTCATTGCTCCCCCCCACCCCCCGGCAGTGGATGTCTTCTCAGGCACGTTCCAAACTTGATTGTCAATATACATTTTTTATTTCAATCGATTAAATCGGCAGGCAATTGATAACAACGCCACCCCTCTCATCGGTCCACAAAACGCTGGAAACTCAGTGTGCCGTGGTTATGAGTGACAATTACATCGAAGCATTTGATCCTGTGCTTAAAGCACATGCGGAGCCAAGTGGGCATATGTTCATTTATTTATCTGTGCAAATGGTATGCTATTTTTATGCATTAATCAAATACACTTTTTACATATTGTTTTTTAAGTTAATAGTGATTTACAGCTCTTTGTTAATTGACTGCAAGATGAAGGCCTCCCAATGCAATTGGTCATGGGGGATATGTTTGACCATACTTCACTATTCTGGTCAGTGCAGGTTAGTGAAGGGCAGACCTAAGAGCAGTGCACGTATCACTTGCTCAGAAACCACTTGCAACTGGTGTTATAGCCAGTCAGGAATGGATCTAAGGGCACTGGCTTCAGGGCATAATGTGCTAACCACTGCACCACTGCTGTACCCAATATTGAAGATAAATTATGTAAATTGTAGATTGTGCGACACAGCAGTGACTCAAAGCTTCACTTTCACACTTCAGCCAAACAATTCATGTCGGATGAACTTGTCTAACTCAAATCCAAATTAAACTGCTATCTGAATTTGGCATGTGGGTGAGCGATAAAAAAAAAAGTTAATTTTGTTTTGACAGATATGCCTTCAATACACCTGATTAAAAGCTATCAGGTAAAACACACAAATTTTCGATAAATGAACATTATCTTGCCCACGTCACTTCAATTCCGCGTAGGCCTGCCAAGCATTTAGGAAATGCTGACGTAGCCAGCCGAGAGTAATGTTGTCAGAAACAGCTCAGTGTCCAAAGCCGTGGCTGTCCTGGAACGATCGGACGTGTTTACAAAGTCATCACCGACGACCACTAACCCCACAAGTTTTGTGGTAAGTTTACTATACAAGCTTTGCTTACCATCAAGGGAATACTGGAATGTACTTATTTAACAGCTGCTGAAGAAGTCATCATCTCGGTACCCAGCACTGCATATTGTTAAGGGAATACTGGAATGTGTTTTGTTTGACCACTGCTCAAGAACACACTGCAATAGCCAGCGTGTTCTATCTACGCAGGCAGCCACCATGGGATTTTAACAAGACACCGCTTCTCCTTGCCCGGCCTGTGGGGACTAGCTTCTGAATCCTTACGCTCGTGCTTATGTCAGCGAAACCATATCACAGCATTGTTGGTAGAAAGGCGGACACGTGGCCCTTTGCAAATAATAGCAGAATAGATTCTCCCAAGTGGCCAAGGTCAGCTGCTGAGCTCCTGAAACCCAAAACCTGTTTCTTTAGTACATTTTAATTATTTGTTCTTGCGTCTTTGGTGAAGTTCAAAAGTAAAACAATACATTTTTAAATTAAGTTTGTCTGAAGAAAAACATTTGCTTGGTTATTTTCGAGCGATTTTGGCCAACGTTACCTTGAAATTCTATTTCAATATGGTGCCTCTTTATACAAGGCATGCACTGCTTTTGAAGATGTATTGTTTATTTATGTGGCTGGGATGATCTTAAGTAGTCAAAATGAAAGTGTTCAATATTGATTTCATGAGGAGCACACAATGATAACTGCACTTAATTTTATTTCATCGAGCGCTGATTAAACAAAATGCATGGATTAGGTAATTCTATCAGAGCAAAGTCTCTCCACTGCTTTATTAAACTCTTGTCTTAAGTACTGCCATGTTCGGATTGTAGTGTAATTGGTAGCAATCTTGTTTTGTAAATTACTTTAAATATATTCTCTGCCAAGTTACTTGTATTATTATTGTTGTACATCATAATAAACGTGTTTGGGTTAGATCGCGTTATTTATAAATGTGTCGTAACCTCCACCACCCGACATGGCCAAACAGCAAAAAATGTGTCACGTTTACAAAAGACAAATAGTTCACTACTTTAGCCCACTGGTGTGTTGAAGAGTGATTTAACATCATTTACAATTTTTGAGTACGACGTTTCGCTGGTAATTACATCCAGCATCATCGGGCAATTTGCCAATTGCCCACACATTTTTTACTATTTGGCTGTGTCGGGTGTTGGAGGGTTATGACACATTTATAAATAACGCGATCTAACCCAAAAACGTTTATTATTAATAATATTGGTCACGAAAGCCTACGTGTTAAATTGTTGTACTTGTTTACCCAGGAAATCATCACCAAGTCTCAATACTATTTTTCCTGCCAGGTTTTCACAGTAAGGGGGCACAATCGCTATGCTATTTCCAATTAAGTAATTTATGAGTGTATGTTTTTATTTGGACCATGCCTGTGCCCAATAAGCCTATTCTTATTCTTTTCATATGACGACACGGGATATTTAACATCCACTACGCAACAGACTCTGCATATTTTCTGTTTAATATACTCGTGGTATTAATCGTGGCATGAAGTGAAAAACAGGCTACATGTCGTGTATTTTAATATTTCAAAACTTGGCAGAGAACAACAAGAACTGGGACTATCGTGCAGAATTAGGCACAAGTGCCACATTCCTAGTGAGCAAATAATGTCTTTGAAATGACGCTCAGCACGTATATAGCAGGAAAATACAATAAAGTGTCTTGCCACAGAGCAATTACTGGGTTGTAAATGTAGTCATACAAGCATACGGAGGCCTGCTTAGTCATCGCACAAAAATTTCACCCAGGACGTCATTTGCTAGCACGACGAACTCACGATGTGGTTCACAATAACCTTTTTAATAGCAATGACTTCATTTTAAGAGGTGGAACAGTGGCGCAGTGGTTAACAGCATTGTCCTAAGAATTTGGCTACCCGAGTTCGACTCCGGGCCAAAGCCATAAACATTTCCTGGCCCACCCGCTTCAGCAACCCTCATCAACCAGGGTGGTGAAGTATGGTTAAACAATCCCCAACGATTGACAGGGTAGGGGGAGGCCTTCATCCAGCGGCAGAATGACAAAGCTTTGTGCATGGAGTCGGACAAACATCCCATGTAGACCCATTCAGTAGAACAGCCTGGGTGTGAGATGAATCCGGATGTAAGGGAGAATGTGGCATCATCCCTGGGACCATAGCCCACTTGGTTTTCCGGGGGCTCCGGCAATCGCGAGTTTCTCACAGGAACGGTTGTGTCGCGGGTTGGTACATTTTATTTAATTAATTTTAAAATAGGTGGATGGGACGAAATTTTTTTTTTTTAACCAAACCTCAAAAGCAACAGGATACAGAGGCAATCGTGGTGGTATTTTTGTCGCCGAGATTTGCATAAGCAGCACATTTTAAATTCACGTCTGCTTTTCGACAAAAAGGCACACGGCAGGGCTTTAGGATTGAACAGGAAGGGCCGCAGAGCAGCGAATTTCATACTGGAGGTCTGTGGCTGATCGACCCTTTCAACTACTGCCCCCGGCGTTTTCTTATCTTTATGAGCAGAGCCAAAATTCAAGGTTGTTTTTTTTTTAACCTGACTGATTACAATTCTCAATACAATGATTAACATTTTTTAAGTATCACAGTTAAACTTATCACACACATCATACCCATGTGGATTTTAATGGTAATATGAGCAAACTCTGAACCGGTGTTTTGACATTCAGCGTCTCATCAGTTAAGAGCAAGGGCTTGCCTCGGACCCAGTCTTTTAGAGGCACATCCATACCTGAGCAATCAGTTGCGCAACTTAATTACAGAGACCTCCACATGTAAACAGGCCATTAAGTTGCACAATGTCGACAGTGATTTAAATTTGCAACAGATCACTCAGGTGTGGACCTGCCGTGAGAAATGTGTCCGAGTTCAACGCAAAACTTATGAGTGCAAATGCCCAGCTGCCCAAGAATTTTCCTGTCATTCAAGTTGTATCGAACGAGGACCAAATTTTTTTTACAGAAAAGGTACATTTCTAAGAAACATCTGACAGTTAACCAGCATTGTATCAAGCAAGCCTGACTACCAATGAGACAATGAAGCTCAAAACCAGTCCAGAGTTTTGAACCAGAAGACCGTGTAGCCAATGGGATGTATAAAAAAAATAAACTTTTCTGTGCAGAAAAAATATTAGTTATTTATTTTGTTATTAACATTCTCCAGAATAACACTGAATAAATATTTTGTATATTATGGACAAGAGGTCACTGATGTCCGCCTCTGTAAGCAACTCATTGCCGAACACAATGCGTTGCATTGCTTTGCGAGAATGGATACCTAAGGACATCACGCCATTAGCATAACTGTGGTAAACTCGGTTGGGTGGCGGGGGGTTGGGCAAAAATTACAAGCACGTTTTGAAATGTCCCAATGTTTTATACTGAGTTCTGAAATTACATAAATGATTTTGTACTCAGAAAGGGTTAAAGACAATTTGTGCATGTTCCATTATGCTGGCTCCGTGAACCAGTTGTCATGGATTTACGAGCTCCACTTACAAAGCTTAGCTGAGCAAAGAGACTACTCTAGCGACACGCAAGCACTGAGTGTAAATGTCCAGCCGCCCATAGCTTTTAAACGAGCAGAGCTTGCAAGGCTGCTTTGTCAAACTCCAATTGTGTCCGTTCCAAGTGAATTGATTGATACAATTAGAAACCAGGCCGATGTCAGAGGAAGTGGGAGTAATGAATCAATGCAGCTTACACCGTGCACAAAATTGTTACAACAATCTTGTTTGGATCGCTGATAAACACACAGACGTGGGATGCTATGCCCGCGGCTGCAAAGCGTCGTTTGAGAACTTGCATCTCAATGTCCTCATTATAAAGCAATGTTCTGATGAATAACAATCAATGGTAGTCAGTGTTCGTTGAAAGACAAACTTTCAGGCTTCACATGTTATTGGTGGAAAATGATTTGCTCAGACATTGACATGAAGAGCTTCTGCCTTCAGCACACATTACTGCAATAACAAATCTGCAGAAGCCCCCTGAAGACTTCCTACTGTTGGCCAAAAACAACAGGGCTTCGCACACATCAATGCGTCGTTATGTTTCACACTGTGACAGCACATGTTTGTGATGTAAACACACAAGACATCCACCGCGTGTCTTGATCATTTGTTCTGGATAAGAATGCAAAACTGCTGCGGCTAATTCTTACCCACAAAACTGTGCTTGAAGATTCAAGTTTCCAACAGTGATGGGGGGGAAAAGCAATTAAATGTGAAACTGTGGACAGTCCTTTGATAGCAATGCTGGCAGCAAGTTACGGAGGTCAGAATTCACAACAGTGATCGCACAGCAAAGCTTAAGATCGTGTCCTCCAAACAATGGAAAATTCTGAGTGGTATCTATAGCCTCCACCCAGTCTGCTTTCTTACCCACACTGTGACCTTTGATGAAATCGGCTTTGTCCTCCAACATAAACATTTTGAAATTATTATTTAACTTTGAATTTTTCCATTTTAATCCAACTAGTGATATTGGCATCAAAGTATCCATTCGGAACGCGTCACAGAGCACTGTACCAACAACTGTTAAGATAACGGCCCGTGAATGAGATGCAACAGAACCACTTGTATCCACATACACCGGTACAAATAAATGTTCATCACATGGCAGTCAGAAACTTTTTTCATTTTCAGAGCTACAATGTAACCAAATTAAGTGAAAAAAGCTATTGCAGGGCTGCACATTTGCCTACTCCTGGTTACAAGGATGAGACCATGAACTCAATAGACTTGAGAATCGTCAATTAATCATTGGTGAATGAAACCCTGATTCAAACCATGGCCCCTCTCAGTGTTGCCAGCTCAATGCTCTGACCCCTAAGACACCCATCCACCTTCTAGTCCAGAAATTTCAAATACTGTATAAGGGTGTTCAACCACTTTCCATGTCGAGTAAAAAAATGATGTGCTGATGCAAGAAAGAACACACATACCAGTTAGTCTCACTCGTGACATTAGCTTGTCATTCTCACCTGGGTTTATACAAAGCAATGACTTTTAATAGATTAGAACTGCGGTTGCAGTATGCCAAAGCATGCATCCCTTACCTCATTACCATTTTTTTGTAAAAATTCCACCTCCTGGTCAGTGAAGGTGGTCATGGAGATGGATTTAATCCTGTGCGGAGGGTTCAGACCCCGTCTGAAATAATAAACACGATCAACGTACCGACATTAGTGCAGTAAACATTTCCACGTCGCCAATACTCAATTGCCCATTACGTAATTGTCTGGACAGCGCCATTCATGTAACTTGAGCTTGCTGGATTGTTGAAATATACTTGCCTCTCACGAGTGTGATAACAAAGCAAGTTGCTCGCAATAATGTAAGTCAGTGACACCTTGTCATGCTTAGGGATATACAAAAATAATACAATTATGCTTTTTAATTGACAATTTGTAAAGGTGGAATGTCTACGCTTCAAAGTGAGAGCGTTAGACTGGCACCAAGGCAAGCAATGAATGTGCAACAATATTTACTTTAGTAGAAAGTTCAAATTTCTGCAACAATTTCGAAGCAAACACACCCTGGGACTTTTCCCACATGTAACTTTTACCGTACCTGCGAGTGGCTTGAGGATGTGGTCAATTTGGTTTCACTTCACGTTGTAAAACAACTGTACAGTTTCCGTGATACAATTCCATTATCGCACGCAACAATCCCAGACGCACAGTCATTTTGTGTTGCTTTATAAAAAAAATCATTTATTTGGGCCTAGGTATGGTTATGTCGTATAGAATGGCTATGACAGGACAATGGTAACAAATGCACCGCAATCGTAAACATTCAATTCCATTACCTCTCAGTATCATAAGCGGGTACAACATCATCTTCAACCGAGCATCCTTCCCATGAGAAATGATTGTGCATACTGTACGCACAACCATGCTCAAGGGCACAAAGAGGAGGACACCACCAAGGCAAGCAGCTATGACACTGCATAAGATGGCCATGGGGACACAGCACCACGTATATTTAGAACCAGTAATACAAAATTAATGGTTACCAAAGTCCCTGGGATTGCACCAGCATGCCATGTCAATATCTCCCCGTCTCTGAATGGATCTTAAAAATGCTGTCTTAAAAGAAGGAAAAGCAGCTTCCTCTACTTTGAATGCGTTGTGCTGCGTGTCCTGTTTAATATATATTTATTAAACATTGCTTATTTTTCTAGTTATATCCCTTTTGTTGTATGGGCGTCATGCCATGAACATATTTCCATTCAGAAACTATTGCACCACACTGTGTCAGAGGACGGCACGAGAGTGACATCATAGAGCTGCTTCTGAAGTCACACTACAGCAAAGGCCTGTTTATCCACATTCGGCGCTCACATTTCATTTGCCATACAAAGCCTGTTCAGCGCATGCCATTCAAACCGAATATTTAATTAACTGCGTCAGAATGAATTGAATTATGATTTTTTTTGTTTAAGCCTGCAATCGGGCGTTGGTGATCGGGGTTCCGAGAGCGGATGAACTAGCTGGGTTTTTAGAACCCCCCCCCCCTCTCCCATCACGAGTGACTGCGACTGCGATCTGGATTCAAAGCGGAGGATGTTCGGACATTGCCAGCTCAGCGTTCTGACCCACCCACCCACCCGGCGGCCACCCCTGAAGAGCCAGCGTGTTCCGTTTAAAAAAGGGCCGCATTTCCTGCCTCAGCGTGAGCTCGTGTCGTGCCCTGAGCTTGGTAATCTTGGGGGGGGGGGGTGTTCTCGCCTCCCTCCCCTCCTACAAATGCTGCATTCTAAAGAATGCCGCACGAATTCTGGAACTGCTTTAGACTCAGTGGCCATTGCGAAAGGGGGGGGGGGGCATAAAAACAGAAAGCCAGTCACCCCCCCACCATGGCCCAAGCCACTCGACCGTGCACAGTGCAGCAGCAGCATCATCAAGCCCATTAATAAATGGGCCTTTTGTGCCCCTATTGACAAATGTTCGGTTGTCCAGCCCTTGAGTAACGTAACATATAACATTTTATAAGGGCTGGGTCGCAAACGCTGGGTGCGTTGTCCGTGTGCATATTTTCCAAAAGTGCGCGCACACACACAACACACGCGAACTTAAATGCAAACTGTTCCTCTCGCAAGCAAATGAACGCAGTCCTTGTGGAATTGGAACACTCTGCTGACCGCATGCACTGTACTGCGATCAACGCATGACCACAACAGAGCTCCATCATCATCGTCCATGCTCAATCCACTGTTGAATGATGCCGTCCAAGAGCCGTCGTTACACTCCTTCACAATTCTGCGATGCTGTTAATCCACCGAGCACATACACATGAGCTATTTGCAATGCTCCATGTTTCCAGCGGAAGTCCACTTGGGACGCATTCCATTCCTTTGGCTGCCACTGCCGTCAATATTCTTGACCATGGGTCGCGAGCCGTGAGGCGTCAGACCCAAGCCCGTTTTTACCATTCTTCCTACGTTCCAATGGTGTCATTAAACCTCTCTCATTCACCATCATTAATGTGAAATTCAACACCACAAAAATTATGTTCACACATCACCAAACACTTATTTCCCATCACCATCATCACCACTCATAATCACCAACACAACCACGACTAGCCCAACCACAACCATCGCCAACACCGCTTAACAACCAAAGATCCCCCCGTATAGCCAACACGGACTGTTGGGACAAGGCATGTTAGTGAGCACCTATTAATGCCACGAGAATATGGTAGCCAGAAATCACGCCCGACCACCTTTGTCTCTCTATTTACACCGAACCCGCTACTCACTGAGGGTTACGTCGCCCTAAAGGAGTCGCATGACAAGTTTCTGACAACACTCGCCACTGATGTTGGCCGGGAATAGAACTCATGTCACCGGATTCGTAGCGTAGTGCGCGAACCACAACACTACCGCTCCCCACTTACCACCACCACAATCAAAATCATCACCATCAGCTGAACCACTTACCACCGCATCACCACAACCACAATCACCGCAACCACCCACTCCACTACCGACACTTAGCACCACAACCACATCCAACACCATCACCACCATGATCATCACCATCATCATCTTCAACACCACCACCACCAATATTACCAACACCACCAAAGCCATGACCACCAAAACCACCGTCACCGAAATTACCACAACCAAAACTACTATCTTCAACTATCACCTCACCACCAACAACATCACCACCACCACAACCACCAAACAACCACAAGCACTCACAAAATGCCGCTGCAGGTCGTGCACACGAAGCTGCCGATGGTCGTGTTGACGTAGGTGGGCCCCCGTTGGTCGCACTCGAAGCATCGCCGGTTGTGTGTCAGGCTCGAGATCTCTCTCAGCACCTTGAGCTGCTTGTCCTCCTCCCCTCTCCTCCTCGCTGCCGCCGCTGCCGCCGCCATCGTGAGTGACTCTGCTGCTCGGCTTTGCCGCCGCCACAGCCACAGCCACAGCCGCCGCCACCGGGGGGAGGGCCCTGGGCAACCGCCTCTTTACATCTCCTAGCGCGAACGCGCATCGCGACCAATGCGCGAGCGGTATAGGGCGTCACGTGCGACGGCGTTCGCCAATCGCAACGCGAGTTTGGCTTATGAGGACTTGAAAATATAAATGTGCCCGAACACCGCCCACCAGCCCAACCCTCCGCCCTCCAGACGTTGTCGGCGTCATCCCACGAGAATAATATTTAACGATTAACATAATTTATGTGACACCTTCGGTTACGCCCACCGAACACCCTTGGGGAGGGGCGTGGCTTCACCCGACATCATAAACGCGCACGCTATAATTAACATAATGTGTGACGTTTATGAAGTAACGCCCACAGTTATATTAATATACATTAACATAAACGGCCGTAGAGGCCAATACAAAATTAGGGATAATTTATGCGACGGCAAACGTGGTCACGTGACCCTCCCCGGCGTCCGCGCGGGACCGTTTGATCGCCGTTGGTGGTCCCCGCGCTCGGCCCGAGGAGTTTCGAGACGATTTGTCGCAAACTAAAACTTCGGGGAAAAAAAATGAAATTACACAAACGCACACCGCCACATTTTTTTTTCACGGAAGAAGAAGAAAAAACCTCCACACACACCTAAAGAATTTTAAAGTATAGGGGGACGAAAAAATAATAATGAATGCCACCGGGGTGGCCACCCACGTAGCGGGGCTGAGGGTAACGACGCCATTTCCCATTGTCCCGTCCGCGGAGGCCGCGCTCCGTGCAGTTTTATTCCCTCCTTCACCTCCCTCCCATCCTTTTAAAACTTATCAATCGATCAACTACCAACCTCCACGTATGTCCCGATCGACTTTTCTCTGTATCGACGAGGGGCCGGGAGCTGGGTAAGGAACTTGATCCGCTGCCTTTGCCCGCGAGGTTCGGTTTTTAAGTTGCGGTGATGTCGGTGGCTGCGGCGTTGTTGTTGTCGAGGCTGTTGTCGAGGCTGTTATTGTCGAGGTTATAGTCGTGTGTGAGGGGCATCTCTGAAAAATAAAAGCGGTGCCACACTTTGTATGCCGCTACCCTTGCACATTTTAACTTTTCGGTAAGAGTTGGCAAGCGGTGGCATTCGTTTGCGGTTTATTGTGGGGTTTTGATTGGGGCTTATCAAGACTTTGTGGAGTGTGTGGCTAAAGTTTATTATGCCGGTTCTTCCACGTATTGTTCATACTTAATTTGTGGATGCATATTCTCTGATTTAGATATTTGCTTCTGGTGTTGCTACGTTTTATTCTGTGTCCCACGTGTTGATTGCCAATGTTGGTCTCCCGGACTTGTTAATTATTTTGTTTGTTAATATATATTTGTTGCAAATCTTTACACAGTTGACCGTGTTCTCGGGATTAATAAATGGTTGTTGTCTTACATCCCAATTGACGGACTTCCAGGTTCATGCCAGACCAAGATATTTGTCACTTTGTCGTTACCACCGAAAGTGTCGAAAATTTCGCGGTTCCAATTTATTGACGTGGCCAATAATAGTGAATGATGTGATCTAACCATTTGAAATGTGTGGTGTTATCGAGTTAATTAACACTTGTGAGCCACTTAAATAAATCGATACTACAGTTTTGGTATGTTAACCCTCATTTCTGCTCTGGCCCATTGGCTAGCCCAACATTTTTGTAATAATCGATTCACATCCGAATGTAAATCGGTCCTTATTCCCTTAAATTTCGTCAATTGCGGTAAAGGTTTTTGTTAACTAACTTATCAAATTGTAAACGCTTCGAACTGTTTATTCACAATTTGTTATTGTAATGGAATTAGCCATTGGCCTCTGCTTACAAGTCCACAATCACTTCATGTAAATGTAATTTATTATTTTATTTTGGATAGTGTCCATTAGTTGTCTGCTGTTTGCTGTCAGAGGAACGCGTCACACAAATGTTGTGCAAAAACGGCCTGAGGCTAATGAAGATAATGCAAATTTGAGATGCCAGCTATGTGAATTAAAGCAATTTGGCTCAAAGATGCATTAATAATTTCAATGATCACCAAACACACTCTGGCTTGGAGGCTGCAGTGTAGTTGCACCACCTGCACACTCGATAGACATGCCCCTGTCTTAATAAGCGTGTCACCAACCCTCCAGAAATTCAATGAATTGTCATTCTGGGGTCTCGTTTCAATTAAAGAATCAATAATTTCATTAACACATTTTTTTTCCTTGTTTTTTTCTATCAGGTTTGCACACTATCGTGAAACCAAAATCGAACATGAATGTTTAATTTTAATTTGCATATATTCTGAATAATTGATTTTCACATGCTCGGCTGATTGAATGTAATCCATTTTAATCTATTATTAAACTCAAGGAATGATCGGAGAGGTTGACAAAGTATACTTTAAGCTTATGATGGCTTTTTATCACTTAAAGTTCTCATATTAATATTTCTAAGCCTTAAATGTATGCTGTTGTGATACTTAAGATTAATGCAATCGTTTTGTGCAGTCCTTAGTCTTGAAATACAAAAAATGATTCGTTACACATTATTGACTTGTTTTCCCAAAAAAAGCTTTCATGAGTTTCAAGATTGTTGACATCTCCACAATGCGGTACCTATTTTATCATCCCAGAGGGATGATGGGCTGAGTCAACCTCCAACCAAGATTTTAACTGGCAACCTACGCCCCTGAGCCACGTGACTTTCCAGTGGTCACATTGATATTATCTCCCAGCGAACTACTCATTCACTCCACAAAGCCTTGCTAGGTCGCATTGTAACCAGACTGTTGTCTGGGAAGAAAGGCAGGCAGTCATAGGCAAAGGACATGAACCAGACCGATGTCTGGTGCTGTCCCAGTTCCCACTACATTGGATGAGCAATTTGAACAGCTGCCTGCACGGTAAGCGTTTAGGAGTTTGACGAGCGGCTAACTTTGGAACAGCAGTTGTCGCCTTGCCCCCACTTTGCTGCTCTGTGAAAAGGGTCGATTGTGTTTGTTTTTGGCGCACAGTGGAGAAGACGAGGTAGGGTTGAGCTGTGAGCTGTCATAGGGCTCGGCCGGCCAAAGCAGCATGAACAGCAGCAGCGATGGCAACACCAGCGTGGCCGGGAACATCACTCTGGATGTGGAGGAGGTAAGCACTTGGATTTTGTTTAGTCCTCTCTTAACATTGCTGTGTTTGCTACTCCTGCTATTTCCTATTTCCCCTCTGCTGCCCCTATGGTCTTGAAATCACTTCCCTCAGCCCTCAGTGGTGTCTGCTCCATGCCGCTAATCAAATCCAGTTTATAGACCTTCCGTTTGTCTTTGCCTATGACCGATTGCGTTTTCTGTCCATATAAAATAAATACTCCCCATTGTTTATATACTGGGACTTGAGATGTGGTGGCATTTAGACACTGTAAATCGAGATTTTATTGTACTTGTTATTGTATTAGACTATGATTCATATTTAGTTGGTAAGCTGTGGCCTTTCCTAACGCTGATAACTTATCACGAAATTGTTTGACCATTTTATTTTTGTTCCTGTCCTTATCAATTTAACATTATTTTTTTATGTTTTTGTTCCCTTTAGAGAAGCATTTACTTTCGTTTAAGTAGGTGAGAACTCAAGGGACCAGAATAGTATAATTTGCAAGTTTGCAAAAGTTAATTTAAAAACTATATATAGTAGGAGTGTGACAAGGCATCAGTACAATAGAACATAGATTTATATAGCATCTAAACTTCATTTCAAAGCGCTACACAGAAAGATGATCATGTTACATGCATCAAACCACATGTGCATGAATCGTATGTATTTTATGTAATTGGTTCACGTTTCCCCTCTAGCCACTAGAGGCCACTACATTAACTTTGTTTACAGAAGGTGTCCACTTGGAGATGAAGCAATGAAATCAGATTGTGCAGGTGATTTTTTTGCAGGATCATGAGAAGTGGCAGTGACTTGCGGAACCCTTACTCCAGTAGTCGATTAACCATAGCTGATGATGATGATGATAGTGAGAAGCACTGTCTAGGCCATAACAATATGGCATTAATAGTAGAGGTGGGTATAGAGACTAGAGCCCACTGACAATGATGATTCTGGGCACCCTGCAGGGCTGGCTGGTGGTGGTGGAGACGTCCTCTCTGGCGGCGCTCGCCACGCTGGTGTGCGTGGGAAACCTGCTGGTCACCGTCACGCTCTACCGCAAACCGTACCTCATGACACCAAGCAACCGGCTCGTTATGAGCCTCGCCGCCTCCAACCTGCTGCTATCGCTGCTGGTGCTGCCAATGGCGGCGGTGTGCGCTGCGCGCCGCGCCTGGGTTTTCGGCGTAGTGTGGTGCCACCTGACGGCACTGCTGCACATGCTTGTCAGCTCGGCCAGTGCACTCACGCTCGGAGCTATCGCCCTCGACAGGTGCGCCGCCACCCCCCCCCCCTAGTTATTAATTTACCCTGGTTTTATTGTAATCGTGCTGCGGCCGTCTGGAAGGCTCTTCCTTGTGATATTAGGAAGCCACTCGAGCTATGCACCTTTAAATCTAGATTGAAAACACATTTCTTTAGAACTGCTTTTTGTGTTTAGTTTGTTGTCCTTTCCCCACACCTCCGACTAGCACGGTTGGTTACATATAATGCGAAAGAAGTTGAACATACATACAAAGAGTCCATTTGGGTCTCTCACAGAGGCGTTTGCGTTAAAGTATGTGATACACATGGAAGCGGATATCACAGAGCTACTTACTGAAATTCCTTCGAGTGACCTCTGGTCCCGACAGCAGAGCGTAGCACTTTCTCACCTACCCTGTCACTGAGAGTAATGTTAGTTGCATGACAGCCAAAGCAGTCAATATTCTATTTTAATTCTCAGAGCTGGAATTTATCCAGAATGCTCATCACCAATGGCTTAGAAATACCAATGATAATAACCACCCCACGCTCATGAGCACGGAGATAACCTAGACATTGAACTAAACTATGCAGTGCACTGCTTGTACAAATCACAGCAATATACAAAACATTGACAAGTGTTGAAACTGGTGTGGACTAAATCAATTGGGAAAAGCGATCGAGCTTGCTTTGGCCTGAACCGTGCGTGGCTGTGTGCATGTGTGGGGGCGTGTACAGGTACTATGCAGTGCTGTACCCGATGCTCTATCCAATGAAGATAACGGGAAACCGCGTGGCGTTTCTCATCGCGTACATGTGGCTGCACGCACTGGTCGGCTCGGCACCTCCACTCTTCGGCTGGCCGGGATTCGAGTTCTCCATCCACAAGCGCATGTGCACTCCGGCATGGTACCGGGGTCTTGGTTACGCCATCTTCTGGCAGGTCAGGAAAATAACATACTGTAGATTCAAAAGTCAGAGGTCAAAAGTGTTTATCTGCTCAAATTATCATTGAAGCATTGCTCATCTCCTGTTTACAGTCCTGATGCAGTGGTGGAAATTCCTCATTCCTATAGCTGGAACGAGTATATCTTTATGACAGCCAGTGTTGACAAGTTTATGGCTGCAGGGGTCACATGAGCATGGTACATACACCACATACAAGTTTTAAACAGTTTTGTACTCGCTTATTGTCTATATGGCTGATGTAATTTAATAAATACTGCATAAAAAAATTTTGACACACAAGTAGTGAAAGTTGATCGATCTCAAGGTCGACGACCTGTGGTGGTAGTTTGGCCGACCGAGTCAGTAAAAATATCCAAACCTGTTTTCCGGCAGCTGTGGTGCATGGTGCCACCCTTTGCCACCATGCTCATCTGCTACGGCATCATCTTCCGCGTCGCCCGGCGCAAAGCCCGCAGGGTCAGCTGCGGGGTAATCGCAGTAGAGACGGAGCAGCTTTCTCCGGACACGAACCAGGACTCGAACCTGGAAGCGGTGGAGGCGGTGCAGAATGGCACCGTCGCGGCCGCCACCGCGATCAATAAACGGAGACGCAACACGACGGTCAGCCTGCCTTACTCGGGGAACCCCTGCAAGGCGCTGACGACGATTGTGATGGTGGTGGGCTCCTACGCACTGACCTGGCTGCCCTACCTGGTGGTGGTGATGATGGAGGCGGCAGGCGGCTCGGGCGCTGTGTCCGCCCGGGCGGAAGCGTTGGCGATGTGGCTGGCGCTGAGTAGCGCGCTTTGCCACCCGCTTATCTATGGGCTGTGGAATAAGACGGTGCGCAAGGAGCTGATCGCCATGATCTGCTGCGGCTGCTACTGCTGCGGTGGGGAGCGCTACCGCAGGGACTCGTTCTTTCAGCGTCGGAGAACCTCGCGCCTCTTCAGCATTTCCAACCGCATCACAGGTACGCATGCGCGACGATGGGTCAATGCAAGATGTCACCCCAGGCCAAAGCTAGCTACGACACCGCGCCTCGCCAACGCAATCTAGCCTCTGCCAGATCACGTAGTTGCTGCACGGTAGACCATGCAGCAACCTCCATGATCTACCCTCGCAATCTCCCACCATCTGCTCTTTGGTCAACAGACTCATGGAGACTGCTCTAATGCCTGTCTCGGTAATGAGCTCTCCCCTACCCTACATACATGAACTTATTTCTCTAGAACTGCTTTTTGTGTTTATTTTGTCGTCCTTCCCCACGCAAATGTTATGCTGATGGTCTATTTAAGTTAGTGTGAAGGTGTGTGCGACGATGCGTTAATTTATTCTCTATGAAAATGCATTCTTGCACTTGCGATACACGTATAATTATATACGTTTGAATTTATTCATGACGATTTATAAAGATTATTGGCAAATTATACGCAATTTTTACAAATTAGGGTTGTGGCTAGATAATTTTAAAATGCATTGATATCTCGATTAAAATCAGTTATTCTTGTGCTTGTAATTAATACATCAAATCGTGCACGTTTGATAATTAATAGATTGACTTATGCACATTATAGATAAGTAATATACCATTGTTACAGTTAGGCTGATGGAACAAACACAACTGTGCAAATTAAACAAAACAATTGGAAAACAATACAAACAGAATGGTAAAAATTTCAACAGAAATAATTGAAACGTAAAACAAATTGTCTAATCACAGGTAAGGTTCTGATTTCTGCCATCAAATTGGTGACTGTCAATCTGAGACACGATTAAAATACCAATAGTGTATCAGGTTATCTGTGTGGGGATAGATTCACAATTGGTTAATAAGCCCAGCCCTCCACTCTGTACAAACAATACCACTTGCGTATTGAAGCCAATTTTTGATCAGGAGTGGACTTGATGCTTCCGCCACTGTCGTCAGATTGGGTCTGAATAGGTTGTAAATAGTAGCATTTGCAAATATCATATTTCTTTAAAAATTTCAAGGAAACTATGGATCAAACCTCACGCATGCTGTAAGTAAACACTTTATATAACTTACGAACATTTTAAGCTTTATATAACGTACGAAAATGTAAATAGATTAGTGAGTGTTATATGTTCATGAGCATACCACTTTTGTTTTACAATTGACTTCAAGTAGGCAGGTTGTACTAAATGCAGTGTATATTACGTGTCTGTAGTCATAAAATATATATTATTATTGAATACCTGTTTTTATTTTTAAAACGTAGCTAAAAGTGGAATGATGCAATCTTAAACAAACAAGCACGGAGCGTTGTGTGGAATTACTACCCATAGCGGCCGGAGGAGAGAATGGACTTAGAAAAGAAGCACGGTGGAAAGCAAATTTAGTAAAATTAGGAAGTGTAATGCAATGCAACACAGAGAGTCGGTTAGCACACAGTTAACGCATAGCCTGGTTGATTACGTTCTTCCAAAGATTGCCAAATTAGAAGTTAAGTGTAAAACAAACAAGCACGGCAAACCCTCCCCGTAGAGGTGGTTCAAACTAGATTCGAAGCTTTCGTGACTGCTGGAATTACTCTTTGGTTCTTTCGGTAAAGTCACGTAGAAAGAAATTAAATTAAATAACCCAACCACGCCAGCAGCAGTGGAGACACGGGATACAGCTTTTCACAGGACTCTGGTGGGTGATCTCACTGCACACTCGTGTGCATCAAGACAAATGTTCCCCGTATAGCCATACAGGCTTTTGGGGAAAATTCGGATAGCGAGCACCTGTGAAGGCAAGAATTGTGCACGAGGACGTGGTGTGGCTAGAACCAAGCCCCTATGCCTTTTCCCCCCCATTAGCGATGTTTTCACACTGCACCAGATACTAATGTATGGCTGAGGCAGTAATTCCACACAGCGCTCCGTGCTTGTTTGTTTAGAAGTCAGTGTCCAGCTCGTCCGTCCCCTATGGGCAGGAATTCCACACAACTCCCCCTCTGCCCCAACTCCCCCCCCCCCCCCCTCTATTGAAGGCCTCGACACAGACGTTGTCTTTCTGTGTGCCTATGTGTGTGTCTCTCTCTGTTTGTCTCTGTGTGAGTCTCTCTCTGCTTGTGTGTCTGTCTGTGTGTCTATGTTTTGTCTCTCTCTCATATGTAGCAATCTTTGGAAGAACGTAATCAACCAGGTGGGGTGTTGACTGTTGTTGGCCGACTCTCTGTGTTGTATTGCATTATATTTCCAAGTTTACTATGTTTGTTTTTTCATTCATTTGTACCTGATGATGGTTGCATGTGTTGCAATCGAAACGTTGTATTCTATTATTATTTGATTGAATTTATTTCTAAGTGACCTTACCGATAGAACCAAAGAGTAATTCCTGCAGTCACTAAAGCTTTGAATCTAGTTTGATGCACTCATGTTTTAAAATGATAAACAGCAATCAATGCAGCACTTTAGTAATGCCTTCTCTGCCAAGTGCGATTGTACTAAAGTGGGTCTCGTTTCTAATGTAAGCTAATATCCACACGTTCTTGTTTCTCTCCCCGACACCCAGACCTTGGCCTGTCGCCACACCTCACGTCTCTACTGGCAGGCGGGCGGCTTCCCAACCACGGCAGCAGCAGTGGAGACACGGGATACAGCTTTTCACAGGACTCTGGTGGGTGATCTCACTGCACACTCGTGTGCATCAAGACAAATGTTCCCCGTATAGCCATACAGGCTTTTGGGAAAAATTCGGATAGCGAGCACCTGTGAAGGCCGGAATTGCGCACGAGGACGTGATGTGGCTAAAACCAAGCCCCTATGCCTTTTCCCTCCCAATAGCGATGTTTTCACACTGCACCAGATACTAATGTATGGCTGAGTCGACCTAGGGAGGCTCAGGATCAGTTCAGATATCCTTCACTGATGGATTGCTGTCTTAATAGCGCAGTGCGCTCACCACTGCACAACCACTCCCCCCGCTAGTATATATATACATGCCCAATGTGCATGGGCTTTCACGACCAATGTTATGGTCATACTTAGCATATGGACTCTTTTATATTCTTAGGTTTTTTCGGTAAAGTTTTCGGTAAAGTCACGTAGGTACTTGATACAGCAAGCGTGCTGTGACGGTTCCACCTGAAGACGGAAGCTTGTGTTGCCTCCGAAACGTCGTGATTTTTATTTTATTTTTATTTTACTTTTATTAATTTGAATTTTTTACCTACGTGACTTTACTGGAAAAAACCTAAGAATATGAATCCCTGCAATCACGAAAGCTTCAAATCTAGAACATATAGAATCTGTTGATGTGTGTTTGTTTTGTCTTGTGTGTGCGGGGGAGGCAGGCACGGACGTGATGCTGCTGGAGGAGTCCGAGAGTTTACAGAGCGGCCGCTTCTACGGTCGGCGCCATAGCTCCGTGCCAATGGATGAGCTCCCGCTGATCTCCAGTGAGTCTCAGCGCCGAACTTGCGTTCAAACGGGGTAGACAAATCATGCAAATGCGTGGATGTTGTCATGCTTTTGTTCTTGGAGGTAGTTAATTACACTGGTCAACACACTTTCTTCTAGCATAAGGTATTCCAACGGTTTTAAGGTAATTTTGGGGTGCTGATTCCAAATCTGGCATCAGTTTTTGTCTATCACATCAGGTTTTTGAGATATCAAATATTGCATTTTCAATAAAAACTGCAGAAGAAAAATATTAAATAAATGTGGATATCTGCATAAAATGATATTATAAACACACTATCCTAAAAATACAGCACCATATTTTAACACTAAAGCAGTCACTGACTCGCAACAACTTGCAATCATAAGTGACAGAGTTAATTTCGGGTAAAATCAATGAAAATTAGGTATGCCGATAGCATAAAAATGAGATGTGATAGAGCAAATCTGAGATCAGATTTGGAATCAGCACCCTGAAATTAGTCTAAAATAGCTGCAAAAGTCCAGGCCAGAATTTTTTTTTGTTGACCAGTGTTAGCGACAACAGTGCTACCTTCCCATGAGACCATATCACGTGGAGCATGACGTGTGATCTCACTTACTAGAGTTTCGTGACATCACCTTGGTCGACGCGGCTTATCCTTTGCTGGTTTGGTCACCAGGTTTTGGACATTAACCCTTTGGATAATATAGACAGTTTTCTAAAGTGTTAAGTCCCCAACAGCAACATGGCTTTTTTTTTACTTAAGCTTTGTTCATATTGTATATTCTTCTCCAGAGTTACCCTGACCCCCGTTACAGGCAAATGGACAGAGGGATGGCTATTCAGTTCAAAGATCAAGCATTAACACTATCAGCCTTACTTGGAAAACGTAAGACAATTATTAAGTTTTTAGAGTGAAACGTTTATTTATGATAATGATAATAACAATCACATTAGCTAGTGTTAGTTTAACACGTAGTTTTTCGCGAGCAATATCGATAATATAGGTATTTTTTGTTAGAGCGCGTAAATAAATAACTACTGACTCTATAGTAGTATATAGTGAATCTACAGTAGTATCTACTGATTGTAGTAGTACCTACCGACTCAGTATTTACCGACTCTATAGCAGTATCTACTAACGCTACAGTAGTATCTACTGACTCTACAGTAGTATCTACCAACTCTACAATAGTATCTACTGACTCTACAGTAGTATATACTGACTCTACAGTAGTATCTACCAACTCTACAGTAGTATCTACCGACTCTACGGTAGTATCTACCGACTCTACGGTAGTATCTACCGACTCTATAGTAGTAACTACTGACTACAGTAGTATCTACTGACTACAGCAGTATCTCCCGACTCTACAGTAGTATCTACTAATGCTACAGAAGTATCTGCCAACTCTACAGTAGTATCTACCGTCTCTATACTAGTAACTACTGACTCTACAGTAGTTTCTACTGACTCTACAGTAGTATCTACCAACTCTACAGTAGTATCTACTGACTCTACAGTAGTATCTGCCAACTCTACAGTGGTATCTACCGACTCTATAGTAGTAACTGCACACATTGGGGTGAGGGCGGGGAGAAGAGGACATCACACTGTTCAGGATTTACCTCAGTGTTGCACTTCTGTGTATTATTTTGCCTTTTTACCGCGAAGGAGAACTCCGCTCGTGTGCGTTGCTGGGGCAACCGCGAGTCAGCGTTTCCGCGCAGATGCGTGCTTTGGCACCACGATCAGCGTAATAATATAAATAGTTTCAAGTCTGATTTAATTAGTTTACATTTGACGGAAGGAAAAAACAAATAGCTTTTTTTGTCCGGGGGCTTAGTGTGTTGTATCTGTGTACTTTGTTGAAACGTAAACCCAACAGTTTCTCAGTTAAAAACGTTGCAAGGCGTGCGCAGACAGACAGACAGAGAGACGGAAAAAAATATACTTTTATAGGTAAGATTGTAAATCTTTTAGGATGTCTTCAATTAGATCTATGTCGTCTGTAAACCACAGATTGTTTATTATTTCTCCACATATCGATGTCAATGTTGTCTGGTAATTATGGGGGTGATCTGCTGCGCTTCTGGGAGACCGCCTATCACAAACGATGTCGCACCCTCGTGACCTTGCTTTGCCACCGGCAGCCCTGCGGGAGCAGTCCCGGCACGAGCCCGTGGAGGTGCAAGCCGAAGTCCACAGTACCCTGGACTCCTTCGCCTCCAGCCTGGCGCAGGCCATCGCCACCGATGCGAAGTTCAGCATTTTCGGCGACACCTCCCGGCTCGACGGCGTCACCGACGCCGGCGTAGCAACACTCGGCAGCCTCCTGTCAGATTTGTGTCCAAGCGCGAGCGGGCAGCGGGGAGACGACGACGACATCAGCAGCAGCAGCAGCAATAGCAGCAGCGGCGGCGGCAGCGTTGGCGTCGGCGGCAGCGTCGGCAGTGGAGCGGAGTGTCCGTTTCTACCGCGCTGTTCCACCCCGGCGCTGCTCGTGCCCGAGTACCCGCACCTGCCAGGCAGCGTGATCGCAGTGGGGCCCGGCTCCGTGCACGGGTGCCGGCGCGGCAGTCGGACTTCGGTGGGGCAGAGGCCGCGTCTCGAAAGCATCGACGAGGGCATTGTGAACGACGGATGCAACGAGGAAGAGTTCTAGGGCTCGGTGGTTTATCGTCGTCGTTATTTGCTGACATGCGGAGGGCACCAGTAGGGAAACCTAGCTGCCAAATGGTGAGTAAAATTAAGGAGAGGTAAATATACTGAAGGAGTTGCTCATGAAGTCATTGGCTAGAGAATAACGGGGGATTGGAACATGTCGCAGGAAGAGAGTGGGTGTAAAGAAAATGTATTTAAACTGAAAGATGGTGCATTGTACAGCTTTTGAGAAGATGACAGAAGCAAGCAATGACCTGAAATGCCTTTACTGTTTAAAGTGACCTGGCACATACCCTCACGGCAACTGGCAGCCTATGCTTTGTTGCGCAAACTTTCCACATCAGATTATAGGGTCGGTTACAGCCCATCATGGGGCTGGGCTGCCCAAGACTGGATTTGTTAAACTTTTAGGGGAACATTTTACTTGAACACAAAAGTGCCCTTAAAGTTAACCTTGCAGCCTGCCGACATTTAATAGCAATCTACCATGGCTTTGCAGTCAGCACTTAACGTCAGACGGAACAGTCCGGAACGCTACTCCGGGAATTATTGTGGCATGCCACATCTACCTCGTCCTTAATTGTTCTCACGATGCCACGGTGGTGTGCGCGCGATATGTGTGAAAAGCGCTTAGGGTTACCAAATGTCCTCAAGGGATCAGTACTTAAATGTTATTTCCTTGTTTTTAAGAGAAAGAATCTTCAACGAGGACACACATTTGTCAGTGACGTCCAATGTGACGTCGATTCCCGTGACACGTGTGATGTCAGTAAAGTCTCGTTCCGAAGAATTTAGAATGAGAAATTAAGCCGTGGCTATATGCAAATCCATTACATTTGCAATCTGTATCGGGGTCGCCATCATTGTAACGTGACAGCCTATCGTGTCATCAAAACAATACAGGACCCACTTCCGTGTACTTAAGCTGGACTCGTTTAGGAATTCCAGTGTAATGTTATAGGCGCTCCAACCAAACCTTGTGTACTTTTAGCCTTGGAAAGGTTTATTTTTAGAAACCATTCGTTTTTCTCAGCAGTAGAACACTCAACAAGAGTAAGTCATATTTCGGTAGATACTACAGTAGAATGCTTGCGTTTTGAGTAAATTTTAAGTTATCATGCCAATTTTTAATGCACCGGTGTCGGGACAGCAGAGATAATGTGCTCTTATGTGTCTCCATATAAAACATGTTCATGCCAATTCAACACGACACTTAACTAAAAATACATTTCATGTAAACAGTGCGGATGTTTATGTAAACTGTTGATAGTTTTACTGAAATAGTTTTTGCACAACGAAATGTTGGTGTATAAACATTCTCAGAAAGAGTAGAAGTGTACGGTCAAGTTTTCTCTTTCATCCGTGTGATCTGACACGTTTTCTTAAAAGCGCAAAGGACGGTATGACGATAAAAGTATTGTTATAATCTTGGTTTCTGAAAACTGGGTTTGGTCAACGATTGATCTCCACATGTTTTCAGCAGTCTAGTTCACAACAAACCAGCAAAACATTATCTCGTGCCTGGTGCTAACGTCAGTGTTTATGGGCCGAACTCGCGGGATGTATTGAAAATATTTATGATAAAAAGTAGCACAGTTTCCGTTTTCACATTGAAAACATTCGTCAACTCCTGTGCACTGTTGTTGAGTCTATGTTTTGTTTAGACGGCAGTGCAAACATAGGTTGGGTGATTGAAACTATTGCAGGTACATTACTGTTTAAGTAAAAAGTTCAGTCACGTGCTCTTTGTTAAGCAAACATTTCATATATTTATTTTATCCATATATAAGTGCAGTACATTACGGTGGTTGCTTATTTAGTTTTTTTTTAATATAATTCCATTAACAACAGTGTTGGCAGTGTCCGCAAACGTTTTGTAATATAACTGCATCAGTGAAAACTGTATTATAAGCATTTTAAAGATTGTGTTTTAGAAGATCAAATTCCTTTAAATTTCAGTATTTTAAAATTCTTAAAATACCTTACGATGCTCAAACAATTATAACGTTGCTCAGAATCATAATCGTTATTTATGCTGGAGAAATCCAATGAGCTATGAGACTCTTTTTCACAGACGCCAAGTGGGGGTGCGGGTCCGAAAGTTACAACAAACAAAATACACAAAAACAATCGGATGCCAACTAGAAAGCAGAATTGTTCGAGACCTATCTCTGGCTGGCATTAAGTGTCATTAAGCAAGCCAACGTATGCCTTTTATTCCCTTCCCTGTGCCATTGCCCTTTGCCAATGAAATTTGCTTAGCCGCGTGTACAACTTGTTGCCTCTGCCAGTCAACCTTTATCCAAGGCGTGGTCACCACGAATTCTCCTAGGCTGTGCTCGGCTTCTGGAACCACCTTTCCCTTCTCTGTCCCTTTTGGTATCACTCAACTCCATGTTCCAGACCTTCCTCTGCACACGATTAACTGCCTCGCTTTTCACGTCTTCTAAGCCTGTGCTGCAGCCTTCATCTCACCGTTGTTTCTTATCTCCCTTCCAATCCTTCTCTCACCTTTATCTCGAATGTGTCCTCTTGAGAGCCTCTGGAGAGCTCCCTCTCATTGTGGCCCTTCTGCCTGCAGCGGCATGAGCAAGAAATTGCAGGGCTACAGCTTCACCGATGATTTTTTTTACTTATTTACATTCTTTGACCGAATCACCCAGATCTTGGAAGCTAAGCTGGCCTGGGCCTGTATAATAGTCGAATGTGCGACTACTTTGTATTACAAGTGTCATAGGATGCCAGGGTTGTGCTGCGTTGAGGGCAATGCAGCAAAATCCAATGTACAGTATTGTACATCCATGCTCCCACGTCTATGCACAATGTGGCCAAAAAAACTCCCATGACTCCCGTTGCATGGGGTGGCCCTCATCCAGAAGTGTATTGACAAAGGGCTGTGCGTGTACTCCTTTACGGAAACATGACTTGTTGCATTATGTAACCGTGTAAATTAACTGCAATGTGAAGGGGGTATTCCACGCCTCCCTTGTTGCTATCCTTCCCTGGCTGGTAGCAGAAGAGTGAAGCGTTAAAAGGTTGAAGGCAGTTTCTTGAGTGCCCAACATTGTCTGCTGCAACCTCCAATCAGTTTATTTTGAAGCCCGGCATCCGTGTGGGCTGAAGGTACTAAACGTGCATTGTGTTACCGGAAGTCGAGTAGCAACACCTTGCCAACGTACAAATGGTGAACATCGCATATCAGACTCACGAGGTATGGAGGTACAGGTGGATACGTGAACATGTCTGATATGTGAATGCAATAGAAAATGTTGGTCCAGTACGAATAGGTAACCGGACAAAAATAAAGCGAAGCCTGCTCTAAGCATGGGGAAATGCTTCGGCTGTGCTTCATACTTTAGCAAATTTGCGCGAGGTTTAAGGACACATCACTGCATGCGAATGGTCGGATTTGTGAACATCTGTGGAAAATGACAGTCGCAACCTTGCACAAATACCTGCACTGACTGTGGGTGATTAAGTGGTCGGCGTGGATATGTGACATACTGTAATTAGAAACCGGTGCAGTGTTTTAAACAATGTCATTGTTTCGACTCGTCCTTGATATTTGTGACACTGGCTGCTGTTGTGACACGAGTGTAGATGGTCCAACAATGTTTGGTTGCCTCTAAAAAAAATGCGATTTACTTTGGCGATTGGATTATGCCATGGTTCACCATAGCATTGTGGTCTTAAAGAAATGTTATCAATTGCAGTACTGTGCTGTTGTACGGCATGCCATATGTTATCTTCAGACACCACTACTCTATAATCATGGGTGGCCCAAATATATAAATGTCCTGTTTATGTATTCCTTCCATTCACAGTCATTATATTCAAGCACCATATATATTTGAGTTGGTAATTTTCTTGTATGCACTTGAGGGAAAAGTGTAATTGGCAGCTACCGAGAGAGTATTTTGAAAACCCACTACCAGGAAAACGATGTTATCAAGGTTAGGATTTATATCAGTGTATCAGCAATAGCGTGTAGGATTAAAAAATATATATATATGATTTTATCCATGGCTGCAGTTATATATTCCAGACTTGTGAACGTTATTTCAAAACCTCCTGGTGTACATACTTGTTGTCATGTAATGTTTTGTCCTGTATATTGTTTTGAGTTGTATAGCCTTTTTACTATGTTTTGCTTAATAAACGGACAATAGTCGTCAAGAGTCATTCTTGCTTTTCTACACTATCAGTCACAAGCACTCGCCCGTGTTATCGACAATGGGGTTTCTGACTCACGTTTTACTCGAATAAGCGTCGTCGTCTACACAAATAGATTCACAAGGCACAGACCTTTATTCAACCCAATGTTGAACGAAGGCCTCCCCAAACCGTTTATTCTTTGAGGTCGTGTCGACCATTCTCTTTGGGTCTTTCGGTAAAGTTACGTAGATAGAAAAAATAAATAAAAATCACGACGTTTCGAACGCAACGCAAGCAATCGTCTTTAGGTGAAAAAATACAGCAGACGGACTGCTGAGGCAGGACGAAATGTATATATTCCGTGCGGGTCATGGATTAATTAGAGTGTCGACCATTCTTCACCAAACTAGTCAGTAATGGTTAGAAAATGTTAATTCAATTAGACGTACAATAATCATATCTCTCATTAATAACATTGTGCAGGCCAGGCCAAATATGTGAAGTTATTTACCCTAACTTATCAGTTAAAGTTGCGCACAATGGTGAGAATTGCACACACAACCACTGACAGATGCGTACATTGCGTTCCCTATTAAGAGTGAGAAGATTAGTCGATATATGAATGGAGAACATTGGCACAATGGTTTAGCGCACTGCGCCATGAAGCTTGTGGACCCGAGTTCGATTCCCTGCCACGGTGAACCAGTCCTGAGGTCCCTCCATTACAACCCCCACTTCACCAATCCGCACTGACTTGCGTTTTGAAATATGTAGTGGTTTAACAAATGCAATTAAAGCTTTCAATGTTCTATTTTTTTATTGTACTTGTACATAATTGTGAGATTATTTCTGCTGAGTTTGAGTGCAGGATTTGTATCTGTATCTTATAATAAAACATGTTTAAAACCAGTCTGCCATCTTTACTCAGCCCTCCTCAGAGAAACCCAATTTAAATGTCTACATGGCTATTACTTAACTAACCAAAGAAGAACCAAATTCGCTAAAACAACCTCCCCCAACTGCCCAGGATGCCCTCCGGACACCCCTCAAACACACAGACATTACCTTTTGGCAATTTTTTTGTTTTTTGGCAATGTCCAGACATTAGCAAGTTTTTTTCACATGATCACATTTGATACTTTAACCATATTCACAAAACAAGCATCTCAGCCTCACCAGAAACGTCCATGTTGGGGTTGAAGCCTCAAGGGCTTTCCATGGAGGCAGATACATTATTACACATTTTCAATGTTATGGCAAAACGCACCATTACAGCCATCTGGAGAGAGCACGCTCCACCAACACTGCAGGAATCGGCCGATACATTATCTAAAATTGCCGCTCTAGAGGATCTAAGTGCAAAGCTAAGGGGTAGGGAGGAAGCTTACTGCGAAGCATGGAACCCCTTCACTATCTCTCCTCCAGTGGGCATTTATTCTTAGGAGCATTCATGAGGGCATTTATGCACTCCCCCCCTCCCTTTTTTCTTCTCCTACAGGACCATCAGAGCTTAGGAAGACATGCGGTTTAGACAGGTTTCCATTGCACTGTAAACCGTAATGTATGTATGGTGGTGTCAACCTCCTTTCATATCCTGTGTGTGTACTTGAATAGTCTCAATCTTGATTTGAAGCTTTCGTGACTGCAAGAATACATACTCTTTGGTTCTTTCGGTAAATTTCGATTTAAAGCTTTCGTGACTGCAGGGATTCATATTCTTGGTTCTTTCGGTAAAGTAACGTAGAAGGGAAATAAAATATTAAAAATAAAACATAAAATTAAATTCTCACGACGTTTCGGCCACAACGCAAGCAACCGTCCTCAGGTGAAGAAACTGAGCTGTTGGAAAGACAGCATCCTTTCCGACAGCTCAGTTTCCTTCGGTAAAGTCATGTAGGTATATAAAATTAAATAAATCACGACGTTTCGGGCGCAACACAAGCGTCCATCATCAGGTAGGAAAGCCCACCTGATGATGGACGCTTGTGTATTTATACCTACGTGACTTTACCGAAAGAACCAAAGAGTTTGAATAGTCTCGTTAATAAAAAAAAACTTTTGAGAAACAAACAACCGGTCCGACACAAGATAAAGGTGCAAACCTGCAACTGCTTTCTCACGCCCCCAGAGGGATCTCTTAAGAATTCCTCCAGAGACTTGAACAAAAGAGTGAATTAAGGAACTCCATAATCGCACGCACGTAAAAAAAACAATTCATGGTGAAATGTATCAACTTTATCGTGAATATCGAGTGGTTATCCGGTGGAGAGACTCGCCCCCGACATTGGAATGTGGAATGATCCACGACTGGCTGTAAACAGGAGATGAGCAACACGTCAATTTAATAAATACATTAATTCAGTAGAATAAAGTTTAACACGTAGTCGGCTTTCGCGAACAATATCCACAACAGAGGGTTTTTTTGGTTAGATTGCTTAAATATAATAAATGTGATGATTGGGTTTTTACCCTTTTATCTGGCAACAAAACTGACACTTTATTTTTTACAAGGAGTCATGTTTGCATTGACCACAATACCTGCGGTCGAAATGCAAAAAAAGGTGTCAGTTTTGTTGCCAGATAAAAGGGTAAAAACCCAATCATCATATTTTGCTCCTGACAAAGGAGGTTCCAATGGTATAATAAATGTGTCGTTAAACCCGGTACCACCCGACGCAGCCAATTAGTAAGGTTTGTCACGTAAACAAAACGTGGCAATTCGTTACTAGTTCAGCACACTGGTGTGTTGGAGTGTAAAATCCACAACATTTACACTTCGTGTACGACGTTTCGCCAGTAATTACAACGAGCATGATCAGGCGGACAGAGTTGTGGAGAAATCCCTCCTAATTCGGTCTGAACTCGAATAAGTCACCCTCTTCCCAAGTTTGTCTTTCCACGTAAAACCGTAAACTATTTTTTTCGTTTTTGGGACCTTTAACATCTTAACACCTGGTTTATTGCCAGAAATTATCAAACCTATTCTTATACTCTTTGGTTCTTTCGGTAAAGTCACGTAGTTATAAACTAAATAAAATCAAACAAATCACGACGTTTCGATCGCAACACAAAGCGGTCGTCATCTACGTGACTTTACCGAAAGAACCAAAGAGTAATGGACTCCTGCAGTCACGAAAGCTTCAAACCCATTCTTATATTTTGATACTTGCAAGGAAGGTCCCATGATGAAGCGGCTGACCTCGAGCTATAAATGCCCTGATTGTGGCATTGTCTTTGTGCTGTTCGCCTTTTGGCGTTCTCTGGTCTCACACTCTTTGAGACGAGGCTCTAAAGAAAGCTGTCTCTGGTGGGGACCAATCAGTTTCAAAGACAATGCATACATTACCAGCGCATCGTTTTGTTTGCATGCTCACCACAAGTACGTGTGGATAATGCAGACGTGATTCCTTGAAAAAGGTTTCAGTTTGGTATTTTAACATCTTAACGCAGCTGTTTTATTGCCAGAAATGGTAAAACCTATTCTTATATTATTGTACAGTTGTTTTGCTTGTTTATACATCAAACCTTTGCTATTGATGCCCCCAGGGTCTGGAATGCTGTTGCCAATAAATTGAAACTTAAGTCACTACCTATGAGATCTTCACTCAAAACTGCTCTAGAGGAGTTGTACACCCCTAGCTGCCAGTGCTATTCAGTGACCTAAAATAAAATGTTTCGCTCCGGATGATCACTACAAAGTATGACCTGTGTTTTGATTTTAGTGTGCTGATCTTAAAGGTGCATTGAAAAATTATAATACTCCGATTGATGCTCCTGCTGTTGTGGAGTGACTCATGCAGCCAGCTATGGCTGCAGGGTTTTGGTAGTACATGTTGTTTATGCCATTTATTGTGAAAATTCCGTCACAGTTCCTATGATTGCTTTTTCATTGCTTTCATGGCTTTATTTTGGTGATTTCGAAAAATGTATTGGTTTGGCCATGTTTGTTTATTGTAGTACAGAGTTAGACTGATGGCCTTAATCTAAGTTGTCTTATGGTTGTTGTTGTTGTTTGACTTGCATCCCACTGGGATTTTTGCACACAGCGTTGGTGTACGGTGTTTTTTTCTACAATAGGATTTTCTGTTTGCACTTAGTCACATATTCACTTTAAGATATTTTTTGTTCATGTTTTTTGTTTGTTGCGGTTGCACCCGATTCAAGAGCCGAATGGCTCACAGGGCGATACCTAATACATGAACTTGAAACTTGAACTTGAACACCAGCCACACGGACTCTTTTTTTGTTCTTTCTGGGAGTGATTTTTTGTTGTTTTTGAGCAGCTTTGCGTTTATCGCAACAAAACCCTGGACCAGTTTCGACGTTCAATGTCTCATCAGCGGATGTCGGGCTTGCTTAAAAAAACAATGCTGGCCAACTGGCAGATTCAACTTGCAACATTCCTTAATGACCTACACTGCCCTCTTACATGTTTATGTTTCGTGTTTCTTTTGTTATTTCTGTGATCATCCGCAAAATAAATCTAAATAACTTCCAGATGTTCCTCTTCTTAGTTCTTTCGGTAAAGTCACGTAGAAGGGAAGTAATAAAATAATACAAATAAAACATAATAAAATAATTCTCACGACGTTTCGGCCACAATGCAAGTAGCCGTCCTCAGGTGAAAACCAGGTCTGTCGAGGCGACAGCGTCTGAATGAAAAAGCACACGTGCTTGGAGCATGTATAAAAGCTGGGTTGGAAGGGGGGAAGAAAGGGGAAGCCTTAACAAAATAATATGCATATCAAAGGGAATTTAGCATATCTATGGGAAATGCAGGTATGTGATTAGTACTGCATATGCCCGTGCATTATGCAGGATTAGCAGCATCAAAGGGAGGGGATATGGGAAATGCAGGTATGTGATTAGTGCTACTTTGCCCGTGCATGATGCAGGATTAGCAGCATCACAGGGAGGGGATAGGGGTAGCACTAATAAAGGGAAGAAGTGTTAGAGTCGCGGCATCTCTTCAGAAAGGTGAGAGACTCGATTAGCTGAGCTTTCTTATCACGGAGCTTGTTGAATGATCTCAAAGATATGTGGAATCCCTCCCCGTAGAGGCGGTTAAATTTCGATTTAAAGCTTTCGTGACTGCAGGGATTCATCTTCTTGACTTTACCGAAAGAACCAAGAAGATGAATCCCTGCAGTCACGAAAGCTTTAAATCGAAAAAATCTTCCAGATGTTGTTTGTATACATAATAAATACATTTTTGAGGGGGGGGGGGGGAGGGGTTAAATTGCGTGAATATAAATGTGTCGTTAAACCCGCCACCATTTAGTTACTGCTCAAGCACACGGGCGCGTTGTTGGAGAGTAGACCCACACAGCCTTTACAATCCGAGTACGACGTTTCGCTGGTGATTACCACCACCGGGATGGTGGCAGCTTTAACGACACATTTATTTTCACGCGATCTAACCCAAAATAATACAACAACAACAAAAGCTACTTTATTTTGGATAATGTTGGTCGCGACAGCCCACTACGACTACTTAAACTTCGCGTTTACCGATCCGTGTTTTTTTTCGCTCTCTTCTCTCCAACTTCTCGGTGTTTGTCGCCACC
>CM025622.2:5289157-5321734 GCA_014621495.2 Entosphenus tridentatus | reverse complement strand
ACCCTCTAGATGGGCTGTTTCGTGGCGGCTCTTCGGCCAGCAATGACACGAGCAAAGAATTGCAGGGCTGCACCTCTTCCTTTTACAGGTGCACCCCGATATGAGCTACTTCGATTAACGATGGTTCGATATTAGGTTTGCCATAAATTATGTTTCGGTGGGGAAAAAATCAAACTACAAACTTATAGTAAATGCACGTTATGTGCATGTGTGCCTTTTTATACTGTCCCAGGCCATGTGTGACTGGCTGCTGCGTTTTGTAGCCTCGCCCCTTGACAGCCGTGTTGGAAAGAGCTTCATAGCTCATCGGATTCCCGCAGTATAAACACAGATTCTGATAAGCCACGCACACCAAGCTCCTGTACCTTCCACCACATTTCACTGGATTCACACCCTCCTAGTAACCACCCACCTGTTTCTGGTGAGTAAATAGCAGTGTACATTGTTACACGCTTTCATTTAACTCACTCTGTTGTTGTATCCTCAAATCTTGTAACTCAATTTTAACCCACTTCCCAATATGGTATCGACTGCAAACTTGGTATACTTATGTCATACTGATGACAATACTTTATTCTATCATAAAAAATATATTTTTAAACATTCTTTTTTACATGTTATGTTTCGGCTTGGGTCTAATTGTCCACGGTCAACTGACGTTGGCTGTAATTGGCCACGGTCCCTTACGTTATGGCAAGCTTCGGGGCCACTTCCTGAAGTCGTGGAGTTCTGCCATTACTAGTACATTTCATAAAAGTGTGTTTTTTTTAAAGTTTTTTTTAAAATACTCGTATCGTTATACTTATCCATATATTGTGTTGAAAAGTGTTACTTTGGTAGCTTCTGGGTTCGATATTTCCTTATGAACGCATCTTACGTTATATAATGGGGACCTTATGGAAAAAATTTTCGATATAGAGTAGAATGTTTCACTTGAAGTTCGGGTTTTCAAGAACGCAACCCAAATATGTGTCGAGGTACGCCCATACCTCTAAAAGCCTATTGGCAGAACTGTTTAGTGACGACTCTGACCAAACCCCTTTAACAATGACTTTACAGGTGAATTCAACGATTCTGTAATTGTCACCGATAGTTACAGCTTCCTATTGAAAAACGGCTCGTTACTCAAAATTCCGTAAAAATTCAACGTAATTTCCCACGAGATATAAAGGAAATGGTTGGGGTTAGGAAAGTTATGCTTTTGAACCTCATTCTTGTCTACACATTTCACTGGTCACAAGCCGGCGTGAGTAGGTTAAACGTTGAGTTTTATAAGGGCACCACGGGGTGACCAGCCCCTCCCCACCCAGCCCCACCCTCCCCACCCTCCCCTCTCCATCCAGCCCCACCCCTTACATTTTTGTATGCACGACGGACGGACACAATAATCCCCTGTGGGCTGGTGGAACCAGGAGGTTCATACCAGTGCAATACTACCCATACATGTATTAAAAATAGTAAGCCTACTTAAGTTAAGAAAAATAATAAAGTAACACAAAAGGATTGTTTTCACGTGTTGTGAAATGCTTGAGTGTGGCGTACTGGGTAGGGGCCAAACACAAACATTCACGTGGACAAGACATTCAGGATGTTGTGCGAGAAGGAGATGCTGCTGCTGCTGTTCGTACTTGCACCTCACGCATCGCTACCGAACTTTGCTGCCTAACGACGAAGCTCGCAGCGTGTTATGTCGATAATAGTGCGCACATAAGGGGCCGTCCATAAATGACGTCACGCACCTAGGGAGGGGGGGGTCAGACATTTGTGACGATGTGTGACGAGGGGGAGGGGGGTTTGAGAAATGTGACGTCACATCAAAATGCGCAACTTTAAATAAATATAGACAACACGTTCTACTTAATTAAATAGACTTTTTAATAAATGTTTTCTCCTGCAACATCAGAGTGCAGCGCCACATTAAATACGCACTACAATGACAATAGTTTAAAGCGATTTGAAGCATGTTTTATTTTTCTTGGGGGGGACAGAGCTTTGTGACGTCATTTGAGGGGGAGTTCTGACTTTGTGACGCCGTGTGACGAGGGAGGGGGGTCAAAAATCGTCCAAAATCGCGTGGCGTCATTTATGGACGGCCCCTTAGGAAAATATGGTTTATTACAGAATGAGTCTTAACGGTAACAGCAAAACGGAGGTGGTGTAAGGCATTGTTTTGTTTTGTGCACTCACGTGTTTTGTCGCCACAACGTGGCATTGGCATTTCCTCGAGCACATTACAAATTTTTCCTGCACGGTACCCATGCTGCATCCTGAGCCCCGCCCTGAGAGGCGCGGCATTTTTATTCATACATCTAAATCAGCTCAAGCTTCCCATGAATCGCGTGGCTTCCGTGTGGCCATCCCCACTGTGAATCTCTTCCGCTGTCTCCGCCCCCTCTGAAAACAGACGCTGTTCCATGCAGCTCACCGCTGCTTGCTCCCAGTAGACTCGCACACGTGCAGCGGTCCAGGTGCAGTGGAAACTCTTGGCCCAGTCATTCCTTCTCTCCTCCCATACTTCCTAACCAGCGCTCCTGCTGCCTGCTTCTGTGATCTTTGCGCATTGGGATCCTAAGGATGGAATGCGCATTATACATTTCAATGATTATCTTGAGCGCTGCCCGCTACTTTGCATTTCGTTACGCCATTTGGCTCTGCTAGTGTGCCACGGTAAACAGGTTTTCTGAAAATGTTAAGACTAGATATACCGGGAAATCCACATTGTAATATAATATACAGCATGAGCTTCGTTACATAATATATACACGTGTCAGTTTAACACGTAGGCTTTCGCGACCAATATTATTCATAATCAAAGTTTTTGGGTTAGATCGCGAATTGCCCGATGATGCTGGATGCAATTACCAGCCAAACGTCGTATTCAAAAATTGTAAATGTTGTGGTTTTACGCTTCAACACACCGGTCGGCTAAAGCAGTGAACTGTGTCTTTTGTCAACGTGACACTTTTTTGCTGATTGGCCGTATCGGGTGGAGGGTTACGACACATTTATAAATAACGCGATCTAACCCAAAAACGTTGATTATGAATATACACGTGTATAAATGTAGCTTAACATTTAAATACAATTTAATTTTTACTAAAACGTGGGGTTTCGTAGCCAACCCAATGATCCGTATTTCTTTCGGGGTTCGGCGAAATACAGTAAGAGTTTTACGCCAAATTTTTTTTATTTCCCGCGTTTTTTCCACCACGTGCACGGTGACCAAAACGCGCACGTGCGACACCGCCCAAACGCCCCCCCCCCCTCTTCCCACCGCTGTTGGCGCGTGCGCAGTCGCAGCTCGGCTCTCCGCGCGAGGTCCATTCGCTGACGCCTTCGGCCAATCGGATGGCGCGCAAATCGAGCGGGAGTCGCGAGCGAGCGAGCACGCGCGCGCCGTCAAAAGCCGGTGAGGTCATCGAACGGGCGGGGTCCGTTATACACGGCGGCCATCTTAGTAAGGTTAAATCGGCTTCAGAAGCGAAGCCGGAGAGCGCCACCCCCCCCCCGCCCTCTCAGTTGATGACGCGCGCGGCCCCCTTCGCCGGTCAATTAATGATTCTCAACCCTTAGGTAACATGGCCGCCCGGGTGACTTCGCCGTCCACCGGCGGCGCGGTTTTTATTGCTCGCGCGGGCTGAGCGCGCGGGCGGTGCTTTCTGGAGTCGGGGAGGAGCGCGGAGCCATGGCGGAGCAGGAGGCCTTCTTCCAGCAGCTGCTCACCAACCTCATGAGCCCCGACAATGGGGTTCGCAAGCAAGCCGAGGTAAGAAAGCGGCGGGTGGGGAATCGGGAGTTTTGGTTTTTTTTCCCCGAGTAGGAGAAGCTTTTGGCGCGCGTCTCTAGCCTCGGCCTCCTCCTCCTCTACTCGAAAGGCCGCGGCCTGGTTCACGTGTGAATTCCGATTATCAGTTTGTCTCGGCGATGGCCAATTAACGCAATTTCGAGTGCGTGTTCTTTCGCGGGGTTGTTTTTGTTGTTTGTTTGGGAGGTCGTTGCGGAGGCCGTTGCTCGCTCGGTACAATTGTGGGTGAAGTATGACCCGCGACTCGGCGCGCCGACAAAACGTGTGGGGGGGGAGGGCCTGTTCATTCGCCGGCGAGGCGCCCATTACATTCCCCACCGTCGATAAGCGCCGCCGCCGCCCATTGGCCGCGGTGGAGGCCTCTCGGCCAATGGGACGTTCGCGTCTTGAGGTCGCGCGCCGTTGCAGCCAATGGGTGAAGCGGGATGGCTCGCGGCCGCGCTTATGTGGACTATGAGATGTGGCGGCTTGACAGCAGTGACTTGGGGTGCGTGCGTGGGGATTTTAAATTGTTTTTTAAAATAAAATAAAAATGTAATCACGCTTTCTGAGCAAAGGACCGACACGCTAAACAGTCCACAACAAACATCACCATCCTTAAAAGTTGTCACCTCTCCAACGCACCGGTGTGCTGTGCTGGTAACGAATTGGCACGTTCTGTTCACGTGACAACCCTTACTAATTGGCCGTGTCGGGTGGTGGCGGGTTTTACGACACATTTCTCGATATTGGTCGCGAAAGTCGTCTCCGTGTTAAACCGAGAGAATAGTTCACAATGATGGCGAGGTGGTGGGGGGGGGGGTGACGACTTGGATGGGGTCCGTGCGTGACAGCGTTGGAGGAGGGGTGGGGGGGCCTTGCTTTGACTATCCAAGCAGGGAGAGGGGCTACAGCGGCCGGGCCTTCCCCTAGGCCGACTCAGCCTCAAATGAGTACCTGGTGCGATGTGTAAACATCGCCACTGGGGAGACAAAGGCGGCCGGGCGTGGTGTTGGCCACCCACCCCCTCGTGTGCCGTCCCGGCCTTTATAGGTGCTCGCTAACAGCACTTGCCCCAACATTCTGCTCGGGCTATACGGGGAATCTTTATATTTGTGGCGTCCGCTCCTGATTAATCTATAAGTTCGAGTATTACTCATTTCTTTAGAACTGCTTTTTGTGTAATGTGTTTAGTTTGTTGTCCCACCCCCGCACGGTTGGCTACGTACGGTGCGGAAAAAGTTAAGCACACAGTACATGTCGTGGGGTAATAGTATGGAATAGAGTATGGAGGGGATGACGGCATGAGTGGTAGCATGGAAGAGGGTGATATCATGGACGTGGTGACATGATAGATGGATAGCATGGGTGACGGCGCAAACGGGTTGATATCATAGAGGGGTTGACAGCTTTGAGGGAGGCATGGCAGTGTAGACGGCGTGGAGGACGTGAAGCACATTGAAGGAGGTGGTCACATGGAGGGAGTGACGGGAGGAATTACGCCAGAGATTTACATCGGGGGGGTGGGTGACAGCATGAAAGTGGAGGCTGCGTGGTTGTTGACAAGATATACTATATATATAGTGGCATTTTGTGTTACATTAACATAGAAGGGAGCGACGGTGTGGGTGGCATCACGGAGGGGAGGGCAACGTGGAGCGGCGGGTAATGGCATGGAGGGGTCTCACAGTATGCAGACGATGACACGCACTGGATAAAGGGGTCAACAGCACTGGCGAAAGTGTCGAGAAAGTTGAGAGCCTGCAGAGGCTGACGGCTCGTACGAGTAAGAAGCTTATCGGATTTGTATTTCGGTTGACAGCCAAACCGGAGGGAACGGCATTCAGTGGTGATAGCAACTGGTGGCGTGGTTGTGGCTGGAGTACATCAACCATACCATTGGAACCTTCTTTGCCAGTAGCAAAATATGATCATTGTTTCTTTACCATTTTATCTGGCAACAAAAATGGTGTAAATGTTTACCCCGAGCTCTCATACTCTGATGGTGCATTGTCTTTGAGTTGTGTGCCTTGTGGCGTCATCTGGTCCAACACCATGTGAGACTAGGCTCTAAGAAAAGCTGTCTCGGGTGTGGACCAATCAATTTCACGGACAGTGCATACATTATCAGAGTTGTGTTTTTTGTTTGCATTCCGACCGCAGGTATTTTGGTCAATGCAAACATGACTACATCAACCATGTTGGAGCAAAAGGAGGGAACAACGTAATATTGAACTACTCTAGTTGTGGAACGGCTTGCAGAGGACACGGCGTATGGAGGGGAGATGACATGAAGTGTTCGTAGAGAGGATCTCCATGCGGGATATGGGCAGCCCTTATGACCAATGGATGGCGGAGGGCTTTGCAGAACATTGTGCGAGTGGGAGGTAGGGCTTTCAGAGTGGACTCTGATGAATTGGAGTCATTACTCGAGAAAGGGACAACAGAGCAGGGAACAGAATGTATTTGGAGATGCAGCAAACAGTTGGGGCTTTAGACCGTACCGCAAGAAATGCCAGTGCACGAGACGTGATGTTGCTGTAACATATCAGTCATTGTAATGGATCAAGGCCTGTGTTTATAACCAAGTGAGAGTCCATTGAGATTACTGTTCGATGAGGATCTCCACAATGTCTTTATCCCTTGCGACTCCAACTTGCCCCTCATTCCTAAATGCATATACTGTGTACATATTAATTATATCAGACCAGGTTTGTTTCATGTTCTGCCGCAAGAATGTGTGGCTAATGCGGACTTGATGTCTTTTTAATAGGTATCTATTTGGTGTTTGAACATTTTAATGCCCGTTTTATTTGCAAAAGGGTAAAAGCCTATTCTTATTTTTTTCATACTAGATGCAGTTTGTAAAACGGACGTTATAAATTTGGATTGTAGACACCATTCAATACAGTACATAGTGTTCCCTTCGGTTGGCTGCCCATTGGGACTGGGTTTGTCTTCGTATAGTTGTGTTTAAGTCAAGTTGTGTACACGTGGTGCTGTATCGTTACTGGAAGTACAGTGTGCTTTGTACGGTTGGCTTCTGTTGGCCAAGTGTCACAGAAAATTTAGTGTGGGTAGGGGGAGAAATGGCTTGCTTGGTCAGACCTTAATTTAAATGACTGTGTAGGTGATACGGTCTTATGGGTGTTATTCAATATGTTGTCTGCTGAATCATGCCTGCTTGTCTGTGTCGTGTAATGTTTGTTTTGGCATTCAAGCCGCACATGATCCTGCGTCCGTTCTACAGCACCATAGACATACAAGATAATTTTCTTGCCTCAAGCTATTTGAATAAAATGCAGAGTAACGGATGTAGAATTAGTTTCGTCAGTTATATTCATGATTTGTAATTTCCTCTGCAGCTCGCGTTCTCTTTTTACGGTGAAAGAGCTTTTCAAAATGTTGAACAAATAAATTCGAAATCGATGACTTGGGATTTTTTTTGTACTTGCACTTTCCATGGTATTTCATGTGATGTATTTTTCTACAGTTATTCACAAATGCATATCACCGTGCTTGTGTGGAGCACTAAATTGGCAATGTACTCGCTAGACCACGGTTCAGTTCGGTTTTCAAGAATAATTTACCATGGAACAATCGCATCTATTGAATCACCCAAGGGTGCCTTTTGTTAAGATTGTGTTATTACTATAGTTGATTTGATAATCATCCATATTCCTGCATCCAAGGTATGATACATACACTTACAACACGAGTTGAAAATCATCAATTCCATTTGAAATTTTTGTTTAACGTGTAAGTATGTTTGTTTATTGTGTACGATATGGGTAAGTGTGGAGCGGTGGCATAGTGGGGTTAGTGCATTGTGCTATGAACCCTGACCCGCGTTTGATTTCAGGCCACGTCTAATATCAGTGGCGAGTGATGTTTGGACCAGCCATCCCTAACCTTTTCAATTTGTTTATTTGGTGCCGGATAGCATTCGTCTGGAAAGCCAAAGGCCGATGACTAAAAACATTATTTTTTTTGTATGTGGAGACACAATGTAGTGAAGCATGGTCAATCAACCCCCATGACCGACACGGCATAGAGAAACCTCCATCCAGTCGAGGATTGAGTGAAAAAGATACATCAATTCATTATGAAATGTTCTGTGTTTATTTCAGAAAGCTATTGACATCGCAAAAAACGCACTTTTTTGGGGTAACAAACACCAAACCGAAACTGGTTCTGTGAATTTAAAGATTACCAACGCAAGGAGTTTAGTAACAAATGTCATGACAAAGCCAAAGGCTGTCTTCTCCATTTAGCAAAATGGTCACAAATATCTCGCGGTATATGCGTGGGCAAACCTCGAGCACATGGGGAACTGCCTCTTGTCATCAAAACTTCAAAGCCGGAATGAGCTTTGGTCACTGTTTAGGAACTTGGCATTATTATTTAAATGTGTGCAGGCACCCATGGCGGGAAGGGGGGGGGCTGCTTATTGTGCACAGCTATTCAACCAGTGAAAGGATTAGGCCTCAGTCCAATTTGGTGATAAAAAAAGGGGAGAGGAGAAAAATTTACCCATGGTCAGCTCTTCATTCTGTCTAACCCTTGATCCATTATGGGTCAAGCGGAATCTATGAAATTGTGGATTTGCTTGATGAAATGAACCCATTGGTGCTCCCATAGCACCCACAAACTTGATTATTGCTTACTATTATTTGGCAATGAGGATCATGTGTTTTATCCAGAAACAACTTTGCATGGTCTCAAGACGTTTTCAGGATGATGCAGCATCACAATGTTTGGCTAGTTCATATTTTTTTACTAAAGCTGAAGTAGAGGAAAGTAAGAGTACTTTACAGAAACCCCTTCTGTACACCAGGGGAAAATTCACAAACTCACGTATGATCTCCTGGCCCCATCACAGGCAAGCATGCGTTTTGGGGGTTTCACAAATATGTGCGTGATAAATGGAAATCATGCTGTACGCTTTAGTTTGTAATTATGGTTGACTTGACATTGTTGGATGGTGCCTCCCTTCCACCTCACAGGTTGAGCAAATTATTTTTCCATACTGCACCACGTGTGTCAGTGCAGATCAGTGAAGACGGGACCATAGAAGTACATTACAATGACGAATTATGCTGAATTGGCCTCTGCTGCCTACAACAGCTGTTTTGCACATGCTGGACGCCCATCCAACTACTCTCCGGGATGAACCTTGCTTTGCTTCCAAGATCCTGACAATCAAGTCCATTCAGGGTGATCCGGTCGTAGGCAGGCTATCCAACACGACTAATTTATCAGCTGGCTCATACCAATATTGTGGGGGAGGCTAATGTAAAGCAGAATTGAGTGAACTTGAATCCCCCTTCACAGCGATATTTTTGGGTGCGTGCTTCAGCATTACTCTTGTGTTGAATGGTCGGCTCACATGCGCTGATTGATGGCTGCCCTCCTGCCTAGCGTGCTGTTCCAGAACATCGTGCAGCCCAGTCGTAGCCAATCGGCAAGAGCGCATCGAAGTCTTAAGGATTTGCCTTCTACCAATTCACCGAATCCATCCCATCTGATCAGATTTTGGAAGCTAAGCAGAGCTGAGCATGAGTTTCTTGATTTTTTTTTCTATGATTAATATTATATAGCGTCTTCCATGCAAATTGCATCTCACAATTTCAGAGGAACCACAGACAAAGCTGGAAGGTTGCCAGGCGGTGAGCCATCACCAGCAATTGCTCTGCAGTGCTTTATATTAAGATGGTTTCAGCCAATTTTTTAGTTTATACGTGTGGGAGGAAACTTCCGCATGCGATAGGGAAACACTCTACCCCATGCAGAAGGGACATGATATCGGTCTGCACTTTGCTGTATTGAATTCTGCTGGCAAGCCAGGTTATTGCACATCGATGCCAACAGAGAAGGGAGTCTCGCAAAATTTTGTAATTTGCCCGATCCACTAACCCTTGTTCTCTCCACAAGCGATGTCTTAGAATATCAGGTTTTGTTGGCTATCTCTAGGGTTAGGTGGCAGTGCAGCAATTGGCTTCGCCAACATAAATATTCCATGGATTTGGTCTGTCTTTGGAGTGAATCTATCTGTACAGAGCGTTCAGTGGTTTCCTCTCATTTGCACTTTATTTTTTATCCAATACCCTGTTTATGCATGGTGAACTTATACTTTTCTAAAGATTTTTCACATGGCAGAATTTTTATCGCGTCTAACTATATAGCTCATTCGCCAGCTAGTGTCGTATGCAATGTTGTATTCAACATCACAGATGTACCCTGCAACATAAAGGACAATGCACTGTGTATCGTAAGTCGTTTCCATATTTTTCAGCAGAGGAGCGAGCTATGACATTTAAAGTCTTAAGTGATTGACGTGTGACGTGTGTGTTTGCGACTTCTTCCTTCTCCCTAGGAAGCGTATGAAGCCATTCCTGGGCCTTCAAAGTTGTCCTTCCTCATGAGCGCGGTGAGGAATGGATCTGGTGCAGAAGAGGTGAGTGTTTTCCGTTCCCTTGTCACCTGTCTTCGTATGCTGGGGTATTGCTGGAGAACGCAACCGATGCAGTCGACTGTCAGTTGCTGTAACGCTGCCGAATGCTGCCCATTAATGTGCGGTGCAGAAGTGGTGGTGTTTTATCCATTCATCCTCTACGATCGGTTTAATGGGGCGCCACAGTGGCAAGATGTTAACTACCTCGCCTGGTATGCAGGAGGTCTTGGGTTTGATCCTGATCATGACACCTCTCTGTTTGGAGTTTCCATATCTCTCTCTCTCCCTAATCTCCGGGTCCTCCAGTTTTTCCCCCTACATTTAGAATCAACATCATGTGTTTCGAGTATTTGGCTGCTATAAATTTCCACATGACAAGCCACTTCGTTGAGCTGTCATTTGTGTCCAGGTCGCTTCTGACAAAAAAATAGTTTATAGTTTAATGACGAGGCCGTTGGGGCACCGTGCTCAAGATCATCCACCTGGCTTGGTGTTCCGACTCATGGATCAGCTGGTTGCGGTGGAAGTCTGTCCGCTCTGTGCCATTCTGAGCCCAAGTTTTCCTTGGGGCCATTTTCCTAGTCCCCTCAACGACACCTTAGAGGATGTGCAAAAATAATTCTAGTTTTCATAGTGCCTAGGAGTCGTTCTTTCTTTCCTGATCAAGTGGTAATCGTGCTCCATACGCGTATTCTTTGGGTCTTTAGGTTCAAAGAGAAGAACAAAAAACTACGACGTTTCGATCGCAATACAAGCGATTGTCATCAGGAAAAGATTTATCCTTACGCGTGTTTGTTGGTTATATCTGCTGGCCATGTGTGTTTTGTAATATTCCTCAATGCGTAGTGGAGACCGTATTGGGGTCAGTGAACCCCAATGAAGTTACATTATCAACATTACGACATGCGCGGCACGTAGCAATGCACCGTTGCATCGATTAAAATATATTCTTCCGCTTGTGATGTGTGCGTGAAATCGTGCGTGTGAGAATTGTTAACACTGTCTTCGCATATTTCGTATGTGATTGGTTTGTGACTCCCCGCAACAACGAGAGGTGCTGCTTGTACAACAATTATTATTTAGTTAAATTATTCATTCTTGAAACAAAAGTGCAACCTGGAATCTAGATACTTTTCATTGAATCGTTATATGCCTATCTCATGAACACGTTTTACATTAATAATTCAAGGAACATTCTTGCTGCTTTAGTTTCAGGATTCAATACCTATACAAAACTTTTGGTGCTTTTATGTGTTTGAACAGCATTTGCCCAAATGTTAAGAAGCCTACGGGGGCAGCCCGAGCTGAGCCTTAGCCACCATTACTTGAATTAGTTTCCCTATCGCACTCCCCGTCCCTGTGAGCACCTTGTTTGCACAGCGGTTGGATTTGCTCCTTGACCTTAAGCGTGCGGCCTTCCCTTCCAGTGTATTAGAGTAGTTGGCATGGGCACTGGTGCAAGGAATTAAATGCCCCCCCCACCCCCCCGTCCAATCTACTCCACTTTTGGCAGTCAAGCACACTTGGATTCCTCTGGCGCGTGGGGGCTAGTGCAGTAAACGCGCACTCGATGGCTTTGCCACCGACTCCATTCCTGCATCGCCTCTCTCCATCCCCACTTTTACCTCCTCATCCCGTCCACCATCTATACATTCGTCTCCGCCCATATCTTCCTCCATCCTCTATCTGCCCATTCCTCCTTCCACTTAAGCAACGCAGAAGTCCGGAAGAGAACACACCGCAGGTAAGTGTTGTCGATGTGAATAGGCAAAAACGGTTCCGCTTGGTTGGGTCATGTGTGCAAGGTAGGGGAGTGCCAATGTTGGCCTCCACGGGTCCAGTGACCAAGGGGAAGAGAAGACCTAAAATAAAATAGTGGGATACAGTTGGGAAAAATGTTGGAGGTCGCGTGTTGTGGGATCTGCCAGAGGCGTTGGCGAGGTGTGGCAGCATCAACGGCTATGGCCACGATGATGTCTTGACCTCCATCCAACTCTCCATCCGTCCCATCATCTCCCCCTACGTGCATCCATACTTCCCCCATCCCTACTTCCAACCGAGGAGTGCTGGCGTGTTTTCCATCAACCGCACATGCTCACGTTTTGCCCATCCCCCGTCGCTTTGCTATGTCCGCGTACGCCAACATGCAGACACGACAGATGGCGGCGGTACTCGCTCGACGGCTGCTGTCCTCGTCGTTCGAGGAGGTGCACCCGGCGCTGCCCCCCGAGCTGCAGCTCGCCCTACGCCAGCAGCTGCTGCTGGGCGCCCAGGACGCCTCGCTAAGCCCGAACCTGCGCGCCAAGATCAGCGACATCATCGCCGAGCTCGCCCGCAACCTCATCGGTAACGATCATCGACATCCTCATCAGAATCCACTGCTTGGGTGAAGGTCTCCCCAAGCCGCCGCTACCGCCACCTTTCGCGATCCGGCGATGTAACGATCCATTCGGCACCTGCACATGAACTGATTTCATAGCTCCATCTCCGGCGCGTTCCATTCTTTGGCTGCCACTTCGTTGTTATTCTTGACTATCCTCCATCGTCCCTTCCAGTGACGTGTCCTGCCCAAGTCCACAAAAGTTTGGATAACGTCATTAACTTATGTTCTTTAATTCGTGTGTTCATCTTCCTGTCACTGTAATTCCAAGCACAGGTATCAACTTGCTCCTTTGCGCACTTTTCCGCTTTTGTTCCATCCATAACAATACTGTTAATTGTATATTCTTTGCTCAAGAAATGAACGTTTTAGTAATTTTTGTTTCTTAGAGGTTTTTTTCTTTCTCGCTCTCGTTTTGTTTCACAGACGACGATGGAAATAACCAGTGGCCAGAGGTGCTGAAGTTCCTCTTTGACTGTGTGAGCTCCCAGAATCCCCTGCTGCGAGAGGCTGCCCTACACATTTTCTGGTAACGGGACACACTCCTGTCGCTGGTGCGTCATCACCATATGTTTTATCCATTTCCCTATTTGTATTACAGTTTTGTTGTTTTGTCATGAGACAAAGTATCCATTATGAACACTCATAGCATTGCAAACACTTGTGATAAAGAACTAAACTATTTTTATTATAGCAGGTAAGGCCCACTGATTTATATAGCTTTTTCCAGAATTGATAACTTCATAAAGCGGCTCATCATGTGGAAATTTATAGCAGCTAAATACTCCAAACGCGTGAAGTTGATTCTGAATGTGGAGGGAAAAATAGAGGACCCAGAGAAACATCCACACAACCACGGGGAAAACATGCAAATTCTAAATATACAGGCATCAGGGTCGGGATCGAACCCATAGCCTCTTGTATACCAGGCGAGGTAGTTAACATCTCCTAGCCACCGTGGCAAACCATGGAAGAAGATTTGAAAGACCCACATCTGACATACCTTCACCTGACCTTTTAGCCAAACAACCTCAACTGTTCTTCCCAGGTTATGAATAAAGAACTCTCACGTGGCGTTTGGCATAATTTACATGTTCTATATTATCCGTTTTATCCGGACGACCCTTCCCCACCCCCCATTATTGCTGCTTTGCGCTAAACACAATATTTTTGTTTTAATTTTCCCATGCAGGAATTTCCCAGGCATCTTTGGCAATCAGCAGCAGCACTACATTGACGTGATCAAGCAGATGCTGGTCCAGTGCATCCAGGATCAGGAAAACCCCAAGGTGTGGAACACGTGCAGTGAACTCTCTATCGGTTATGAGCGCCACGATACGGCGGTACGGCGCATTGTCGTATCGTAAAAGTACGACAACAAATTAATTTATCCGTTCTGAAAAATATAATTTTATCATTGGGAATTAACTTTTTATATACATGATTTCTAGTTTTTTTTCTGTTTTCAAATTAGCAAAATACACTTAACATTGTAAATAAATAGCTATGGATGCTGCCATGGTTTAGGGATTAGCACACTTGACTTGCAATCCGCAGGTCCGCTCATTTGTTATCCCAGAGCGATGTGTATACGGCAGCTGATCGGCTGGTAGCATGTGGTGGGATAATGTGTGGATACTCCCACAATCTTCCAAGATGTCTGGCCTTCTGGGAAGAGTAGACCAATTCCCCTCGAGAGGGTCTCTAGAGCTTCCCCTAGTGAAGGCCGTTACGGCAGTCGTTGTGTGAGCAAGCAATTGCAGTGCTGCATCTTTAGAATGTTTATATTAACACATTCCTGCTGAGAGAGCTGGTAGGAACGTTGGGTTGCTCAGTCAATGGCGGCGTGGTGTATTCTGCAAATATGCCCAACTGTGAGGACGGGCACAAGCCGGCGTGAGTAGGTTAAACGTTGAGTTTTATAAAGGCACCAGGAGGTGACCAGCCCCTCCCCACCCAGCCCCACCCAGCCCCTCCCCACCCAGCAACTCCCCACCCTACCCTCCCCACCCAGCCCCACCATCCCCATCCAGCCCTTCCCCTCCCCACCCAGCCCTTCCCCTCCCCACCCAGCCCCTCCCTCCCCACCTAGCCCCTCCCTGCACGACGGACACAATAATCCCCTGTGGACGGGTGTAACCAGGAGGTTCCTACCAGTATGACATTGTATCATGTCGTATCATGGACTCTTATCTCACGACAACCATAGTAAACTCATCAGTTGTTTTTATCCAATAATAATCCAGCTGAGTACACTTCCAATGGGATACACAGCTCCTTCACAAAGAGCAATCTGCCAGGCACACTGTAATGTGCTCCCAGTCTCAACTTATTTACGTCTTTAATTCCATCGCACGCATCATTTTCAACTGTTACAGCCGGAGTACATTCTACGTGCACTAGCGATGAGCACACTTTAATTCTGTGTATTTATGTATACATTGTACAAATACATACTTTATATTTTGTAGACATTTAAAGAAAAGTTTGCATACGTGTCATTACTTGCTTGCTATGTATGCGTCAATTGACAACCCTGGACACCCTTGCAAACGGGATGTTCCATCTCAAGGCAATATACAGGTGGAATGTTTAGAAAGTGTCAGGGCCAACAATCGCACGCATTGATCCTAAAAAACGATTGCAGGCTCAGCCAAAATATGTTAGCAGCCCTTCTGCAAGCGTGCCTCATAAATAGCTAGCATTGCACTGGCGTGCGGTCGGCTGCCGTGCGATTCACTCACTGCAGCGATTCAGAGTGAAGTGAGCCATTGCACTTGCTTGTGCCTTAACTTGCCCCCTTCTTTATGTAGACAAGTGTGGGGTTTGTTCAAACTGAAGAAGTGTGCACCACATGGCCCCAAGGGGGTTGAATGGCTAGTCATAAATATGACTTGATTCATTGGCAAGCTCCAATGAAATACCAATCCTGTATCGTGCAAGTAACAGTCCGATTCGAAACCTGGGTTAGCATTTACATCTGCAAGCTACTGCTTCTCCCTGTGTAGCGTACTAATTTTATTTGCCAATTGATGCATAGCATCGTGACCTAAGTGTCTGGTTTGGCTGCATACTACATTTCTGTTGTGTTGCTCATTTGTGCCCATCTGGTTCACATGTCGTTCATAAATGTATTAACTTTTTTTGAGGCTCTTGACTAGTTTGCACGAGATTAATACAGTGGCATATTTGGAAAATTAATTTGAGTAGTTTTTTTTTATTTGATAGATATCGCTTTCTCATGCACCAACATTTTGCCTTCACAGTGCTACATTACAAGGTTATTTTAACACATTCCTGCGAAGGGAGCTGGTAGGAACGTTGGGTTGCTCGGTCAATGGCCAGGGTCAACGGCGGCGTGGTGTATTCCGCAAATTTGGCCGACTGCGAGGGCTGGCACAAGCCGGCGTGAGTAGGTTAAACGTTGAGTTTTATAAGGGCACCACGGGGTGACCAGCCCCTCCCCACCCAGCCCCACCCCTCCCACCCCCCACCCAGCCCCACCCTCCCCACCCAGCCCCTCCCCACCCAGCCCCTCCCCACCCCACCCTTCCCCTCCCCACCCCACCTAGCCCCTCCCCACCCTCCCCTTTCCACCCAGCCCGACCCCTCCCATTTTTGGATGCACGACGGACGGACGGACACAATAATCCCCTGTGGGCTGGTGGAACCAGGTGGTTCCTACCAGTATCTTACGGTACAACATTGCATATCTGACTCACTGGGGACTGAGGTATAGGCCGACGTGAAAAGGTCAGGTTTTTGAACATCCATAGCAAATAACAGTCACTCCAGTCACAACTATGCTACCTAGAAAATAAAGTGCATACTGCTTTAAACATGTGGATATACATTACTGTACTTTAGAAGTTAGCAAATGTGCTTGAGATTAAAAATACATCAATGTCGAATTTGTTAATGTCTGTTTTAATACTGCACTGGGCTTGGACGTTTAATTGGTTAGGGTGGGATATTGGGCTGTGTGATATGTGATGTTGTTCTATAATGAGTACCACTCAGTGTGAAAGTCAACAGTGGTTGTCCTGTGGGGAGACTCGCCCTTGCTGTAGGAATGTGGAATTGCCACCACTGGCTCTTCAGCGCTGTAACTAGGAGATGAGCACCGATGCCTCAGAGCTCATTTGAGCAGGCAATAACTTTCACTTTTGAGTGTACTTGATGCTGAGATGTTCGTGTGCGATTGATATAAGTTTTGTTTGGACTGGGAATGCCCTGCAGGTTCGGATTCAAGCGGCCAAGGCGACTGCCTCCTTCGTGCTGTCTCAGGAGCATCTGCCCGTCCAGAAGCACTTTGCAGACCTCCTGCCCGGAATTTTGCAAGTACGTGGGCCCCTTCACAACAACGACCGCAATGACGACCTGCGTTTATAGTGCCTCCTGAACGTAAAACAAACGTAAACAAATACAAATTAGGAAACGGAAGGGAATGAGAGGAAGCGTGCAGGGAAAGGGGAGAAAATAAGCCATTCAGGGTGTCTGATAGGTGTTCGTAGAAATGTCTTCTTTTCTGTGGCACAAGTGAATAGCAACTTAGAGATCTATATCCATGTTTGAAAGGGATGTGAAAGCTGCAGGGGTGAGGCTGAATGAAGTGCTGCATAAGTTCACAATGCCTTCCGTGGTTCCGTCCGGGTCGGTGCAGTCGCTCTTGCGGGGCTTCCTTTAATTTTCCACTTACGAAGGTGGTGACCAGATGTGGCACCGTGAGTCGTGTGGATTCGATCGAGAGTCACGTGCTCCACTCTTTTCAGAGAAGGGCCGACACCAGGTGGTGGTTCAGTGGTCGCTTCCGATGTCCGACAATTTGGTTTAAAATTCAATGTTATATTCTTACGTTGTCAATGGGGACTGCGCCAACACATCAACTAGCTTCACTCGCAAATGCAGTTCAATCAAAGAGGTGGCTGGAACCCGGGTTCGATCCCAGGCCCTCGTCCGTGCTTGCCGACGTGACATCTTCGACGCGGCGTTAGCGCCCAGCGACATCGGTGCTTTATTGTCTTTTGGTGGCGTAGGCGGTGAAGGACTCCCTGCTGTTGCTCGACGACGACTCGGTGCTCAAGTCGCTCGTGGACCTCGCCGACACCTGTCCCAAGTACCTCAAGGGCCACCTGGAGGACACCCTGAAGCTCGCCCTGCAGGTCCGCGCTCCCATCACGGCACCGCCAAGCGGCGACGCGTCGGTCCGGTCGACGACAATGGCGACGTCGCCGGCGAGCGGCTAAGTGTCGTGTTTATGTTGTTAAACACCAGTGAGTGGAGTCTGTTTAACCCTTTCTCGTTCTAATGATGAATTTGTACGTCATCAGTTTTTCTTCCAATTTCCTTCCAATGACGGAAGTGTACATCATTAAAACGTAACCGGAAGAAAAAATGTATTTACTTTATTGGTACCGAGGCTCCCACAAGACCATGCAGGAGGGCGTGTGGCACAATTGTGCACCAGCTATCATACAGTGCGATTGTGTCGCTAGAGTTTCCTGCGGTGAGTACAATAAAAAAAACGACGCTATGCCTTTCTAAATTAAATGAACACTGAGTTGCTTTCGTGTTCCGAGATTCAGAGGTGAATGGGACGCCCCACCCTCCAACTTGCAGACGTCTCGGAATGGGAAAGGGTTCATTGCATTTGTACATCCCGTAAATATGCGTCGTGTTCTTCGTGGTAGACGTTAAAAGTTTCGTGGAATTATTTAATAAGAAAAACAGGAAGCCGTGTGTGCTGGCGTCACGGTCCGTATTTTCCACATTTGACAAATCGCTCGTGCCATTTGGGCGCACCGATCGAGAGCATAAGAATCGACTGATCGATTTGTCGTCAATGGTTTTTTTATTCACGGTGACCGAGCAAAAAATCCGTTTGCAGATCTGCGAGGATAGCAACATGGGCAACATGAGGAGGCACCTGGGCCTGGAGGTGATTGTGACACTGGCCGAGGCTGCCCCAGCCATGTTGCGAAAGCAGAAGGAAATCATCTCGTTGGCAGGTAAAATGGGCATAAACTCGATTTTCTCCAGAGAAGGTGTGTGGTGTGTAAGGGGTGGCCGTGGTGGCGAGATGTTAACTACCTCGCCTGGTATGCAGGAGGTTGTGTCTGGTTTGTTAGTGATGTGGGTAGTCGGATTGCGCCCGTGTGTGTGTGTGTGTACGCGATGTGCTAGGAAACAGGCGACCCGGGTTCGATTCCCGCTCATAGTCAACACCTGTGACGATTATCTGAACCGGTCCTGGGCCTCCCCTAGGTTGACTCGACCTAAAATTAGTACCTGGTGCAGTGTGTAAACATCGCCACCGGGGAGACAAAGGCGGCCAGGCGTGGTGTTGGCCACCCCACTCCCTCGTGTGCCGTGTCGCCCTTCATAGGTGATCGCTAACAGCACTTGCTCCTACAGTCTGTTAAGGCTATACGGGGGGGGGGGGATCTTTGTCTTATTGGACGTTGCTGTCCCCATGTGACAGTCATTCGGATGCTCGACCTCATGGTGGATCTGGAGGACAACGAGCTGTGGTCGACGTGTGACGAGCTGGAGGACGAAGACTACGACAGGTTCGCAAGCACTTTCTCTCGACAAAGGCTCCCCCATGGTGGAGAAATATTAACTACCTTGGCTGGTATACAGGAGGGTTGTGGGTTCGATTCCGACCCTGACGCCTGCTGTTGTATATTTTGAATTTGCATGTCTCTCTCCCCGTGGCCGCGTTCATTTTTCTCCGGGTCCTCTGGTTTTTCCCTCCACATTTAGAAACGTGCGTTGAGAGTGTTTGACTGCTGTAAATTTACAAGTGATAAGTTACTTCGTTGAGCTATCATTTGTGGCCAAGGTCACTTCTGAAAAAGATCTGCATAGCTCAGTGGGCTTTCCTTACCTGGTAAAATAAAAATAGTTTGGTTCGGTCACATGACGCCTACTGTTTTCATGAGCCTAATGCAGGGGATCAGCAACCGAAATAAAAAGAAGAGCTTGTTGTTTTCGACTTTGGTAAAAAAAATATTTTAAGAGCCGCAGTGCAATGTGTGGCGAATACGAGACGGTGATCCTTAATATGTAACGTCACAAAGCGGCCCTTCAAGAGTCAGGTTTGCCCACCCCTGGCCTAAATGTTACATTAGTTTATCATTTGCACAAGATTTGTGTAAACTGTAGATAATCGATTGTTGCACGTGTGATCCCGCGCACGTATCGCGAGGGTAAGAACGACGCTAATGGGTAGTACGCTTGATAGAGGTGCGCATCTTGCACTGTAGAGGTTACGTTACTCGGGGCAGCGGTAATTCCTCCCCCTCGTTCCCTTGTTGCCCGTGCTGCAGTAATGCGGTGGCGGGGGAGAGTGCGCTGGACCGACTGGCGTGCGGTCTCGGAGGAAAGACGGTCCTGCCTTATGTCACCCCAAGGATCGGCAGCATGTTGCCCAGCCGTGAGTCTCGGTTGACGTGGCGTTTGTTTTTGACTTTTCCCAAGTTTCCCACGCTGCCTATTACCTCTTCTTCCCCCACTGTAAATACAGACTTCAGACCTTCCTGTCGTGCTCTGCATTGATCAGTCACGGCCCCTTGAAACCAATTTTCCCACCTCTGTTGCTTGTTTCACCTGCAGCATAATCATCATCCCCCCCTCCCATTTAGTCTTGGTTCCTGCTTCACGCGATGAAAGCACATTGTGGTCCAAATGTTTCATATTTTAAAAAATGTTGCTTTGCCAATTAATTTCATAAATGCATAGCAACATCGCCCCCTACTGTGAAAACTTTGCAGGACTCTCCTGAAAGTGTCCAGACTTGACACTTTATATATTTCTCCTTTATATAATCCAATTGTGCTCTAATCCTCATGCTGTAATGAAACAAATAATTGTTACTTGAGATATCTTATTGCGAGCAGTATAATACCACTCTGTGTCACAGAACGGCCTCAGAAGATGATGTCCCTGCAACTGAAGTTCCTTATTTAAGACCCAAGACTTGAGGAATTATTCACAATTCTAGCTAATCACCTGATGAAGTTGGTTGCAATCACTACCGAAACATCATTCTCAAATTGTAAATGTTGTGGGTTTACTCTCCAACACACCGGTGTGCTGAACTATTAACTAACTAATTCAAATCAAGATCAAATAAAGATAGGAGCTAATTGGCACGTTTTCTTTACGTGAAAAATGTTACTCATCGACTGTGTCGGGTGGTGGAAGGTTTAACGATACATCTATATTTACGTGATCTAACCCAAAAAAAACCTTTATGGATAATACTGATCGCGAAAGCCTCCTTTTTGATCTTCGTAGCCACACTAGGTTGCACGCCTTTGTACGCCCTGCAGAGAATGTTCCTGCTTGCATGTCCAGCTCTGCCCCGAAACTGGTTGGTGCTGTTATCGCTGCCGCTGTGAATTATTGGTGCTGCCCCTGGGGCTCCTTCGTTACTGGTCCCGGTACCTTTGTCCCCTGCGCTTGCCATGATGTGGTATTGCTCGTTCTCTCTCTCCCACCCCTCTCCCGTGCGTCCCTGCCCCCACCGCCCCACACATTTCTCCCCCTTCCCTCATGTCGTCCGCTGGCATACGTGTGAAGCCTCTCAAGGTAACGGTTTGCCTCCGGACGAGACGTAAATTGAAACTATCGTCGCTTGTCCATTGTGTAGAGGACTGGAAGCACCGGCATGCGGCCCTCATGGCTCTGTCGGCCATCGGCGAGGGCTGCCACCAGCAGATGGAATCAATGCTTCCCGAAATCCTCAACTACGTGTTGCCCTTCCTGAGTGACCCGGTGAGAGGCGGTGCTTCCACAATGTCCCCCTGTGCCGCCACTGTGGCCGTGAGCGCTGTCTTATTATAAGTAGGTGCCTGACAACTGTGTGGAGTGGAACCAGGTAGCGCTGTATATTCATCGATGTTGAACTTCTTTCGCGCCGTACGTAACCGACCGTGCTCATTGGAGGTGCAATGAAATTTAGCACGCTACGCTTTGAAAGTGGCAACCTGACTTCGATTCCCGGACACTGCCAACATGACGAACGATATATATGAACCGGTTCAGATATTTTTTTTCTTTCCACTGCTGCATGAGGGCCTCCCCCACGCTGTGTGGGTCGTGGGGGTTATTTGACCGTACTTCATGCTGATCAGTGTGGGTTGGTGAAGGTGGGGGGACACGCACTTCCGATTAGTATGGTTGGCTACGTACGGTGTGAAAGAAGTTCAACATGCATACACGCCCCGCACATTGCACGTAGCGTCTTTTGGCCACTGCAAGATGTGCCACCGATGCCAACGAGCGCTTTGTTTTCACCCGCGGACCCCCCCCCCCCCCCCCCCCCCCATCCCAGGGTGCGCTACGCCTCGTGTAACGCTCTGGGGCAAATGGCCACCGACTTCGCGCCCACCTTCCAAAAGAAGTTCCACGACAAGGTGAGTCGCCGCTGATATCGGAAACCTGTCTCGCCACGCTGCCCCGTGCGTGCATTGACAATGGTCAGGGCCTGAAAGTAATTGGCACGTGGCATGTGACAAGACGTTATTGCCCAATTTGGGTTCGTTTGAGTAAATGTAAATGTGTCGTTAACCCGCCACCACCCGATGACACAGCCAATTAGTAATGTTTGTCACTTAAACAAAACGTGCCAATTAGTTGCTACTTCAGCACACCGGTGTGTTGGAGATTAAACCCACAACATTTGCAATGTGACTAGCGAAGTTCTGAGCCATCTTACGAGAACCAGACTATGCTATCTTGGGATTATTTCTGATAAATTTTTAATGCCCAAGACTCCGAGGCAAACTTAACCACCTCTAATATTCTTCGGGTTTTTGTTAATTCCCCGAGGCTCATAGAGCCAGCCAGACTAAGGCATTTTAATAATTCCTAAGGTTCGTTATGAATTTAGAAAGGCTCACAGAAATATTTTTTAAGAGTGACTAAGCCTTGGGATTGGAGTGCTTGTGCAGGAGTTAGTACTGCACTACGAGCTACAAACCCAGCGAGATATATTCCCGGCTGTGGCGAACATCAGTGATATATCAACTGGTCCTGGACCTTCCCGTCCATGCCCTGCTTAGCATGGGGAAGCCTTCATCCAGCAGTGGATTGACAAATGATTGTACATAGATAGGCACGGGGAAATCATCAACTGTTTGGCACCATCGAAGGAGCTCCACTGCGTCTCTCATCCCAGGTCGTGTCCGGACTGCTCATGGCGATAAAGGACAACGACAACCCACGGGTGCAGGCCCACGCGGCAGCTGCCCTCATCAACTTCACGGAGGACTGCCCCAAGACGTACCTGCTGCCCTACCTGGACAGCCTCCTCGACCACCTGGAAGCCATCCTCAACGTCAAACTGCAGGAGGTGCCTCCTTGCGTGATCTTAAGTCCCTCGGGGAAAGAAAAAGTTCTCCACCCCATACCTTAGTGGTCTGCAGTGATGTGATCACCTTTTCTGCCCATTCATCTGTCCTTCCGTCCTTTCCTTTTTGTTCGTCCCATCATTTGTTTGACCCTCCATTTGTCTGCCCGTCGCAGATGGTAATGAACGGGAAGAAGCTGGTGCTGGAGCAGGTGGTGACGGCCGTGGCGTCCGTTGCCGACACGGTGGAGGAGCGCTTCGTGCTGCACTACGACCGCTTCATGCCCAAGCTCAAGTTCATCGTTGAGCGCGCCACCGAGAAGGAGATGAGACTTCTACGCGGCAAGACCATCGAGTGCATCAGCCTCATCGGTCTGGCTGTCGGGCAGCAGAAGGTACGGGGAAGGTCACAGGCGTCTCTCTAAATCGGGGGGTGGGGACGACCGAGGAAGACGTGGTCTGCTTTAGACGGCATCTGTAAGTTGCACGGCGCATTCAGCCACCTGTGATAACACCAGCGAAAGATGAAAAGCAGCCAGCGTTGCTTGCACGCCATGAAAACACATTTTCCTGAAATTGCAGCCTCGGTCATTTTCTAGCTACCTCTCAACTGGCTCACAAAGCTCCACATCAAAATACAACGTGGCAATTCACACGCCACACGAAATAATTATAAGGGGTTGGGAACCTATTCTTACGGAAGGCTGAATAGGACTCTAATATCTTTTGATGGGCAATCGCACATTAACACACACACACCCCAGTCACTTCTGTCACTGCAAGAGGCTCTTACAATACTATATTTAAAAAAATACATTCCCTCCAGTACTAAATGACTGCTTATAGGATGCATGAAGCGACAGATAAATATTTTATGCGAGGACCGTTTCAAAGTTTGTCGGACTCATGTGTGACCACGGGTCAAATTTAATAAATTAATCGGTCCTGCTTGGCGTCGTCACATCCTCGGTAATGAGCGAAGTAATTTTCACGTTCGGTCCGTGTTGTCTCCGTTTTGCCATCGTGCAGTTTATGGCTGACGCGGCGGCCGTGATGCAGCTGCTGCTGAACACACAGACGGAGTCGACGCAGCTGGAGGACGACGACCCACAGGTACGACCAGAACCTCAGTGCTTACGGAGAGGGTCCCTCGCCGACAAACATCGGATAGTTCACCAGCATTGGTGAAGGCAAGCCTGACTGCTGATGAGACATCGAGTGTCGACAACAACCAGAGTTTGGCTTGTTTTGAACCAAATGCTGATGATAAGATGTATGTTTGTATGTTGAACTCCTTTTGCTGCCAAACGTTGCTCATTGAAGGTGTGGAATGCACTCTTACAAGGCCATGCGGTTTGTTGTCCTTTCCCAGCACCTCCCAATTAGCATGGCTGTCCATGTACAATGCGAAAGAAGTTCGGCATACAGACGACTGATGATGATTTTTGCTCCAATTTGACATTGAGGCGGTGCTCATTTCCTGGTTTACGACCCTGAGCCAGTGATGACGATTACACATTCCTATGGCGGGGGGGGAACATCTATTGATGGGAAACCACTGTTGACTTTCCCACTAGGTGGTACGCATTTTTAGCGACCCCGGAGATATGATGGCCTGAATGATGAACCCCCTATCAATTGCGAACCGCTTGCTCGATCACTGAGCCACCCCACCCACACATGCAAATCCTTGCTCTTATCCTGGGGCGGTGGTGTTTGTCGGCAGATCTCGTACATGATCTCGGCGTGGGCACGGATGTGCAAGATCCTGGGCAAGGACTTTCAGCAGTACCTGCCCGTGGTCATGGGGCCACTTCTGAAAACCGCCTCGATGAAGCCGGAGGTGGCCCTGTTGGATGGTGAGTGTTGCCCGCCGAGACCTCGGCCTGCCTTGATAGTGGCCCAGCTGTGTGACGCGTTCAACCCCTGGTTGCGTAGGTTCGCGGTACAAATCTGACGGGCTACCCTGGTTAATACTGCTCCTGCTGCGTACGTGTGAACCATAAAGAAAACTACGCGCTGCCTGCTTCACAGGGGATCGTTAAATATTCCGTGACGTCATTAGAAAAAAAAGAGTAAAACCGTGCCGGCCTTTATAGGTGCTTGCGAACAGCACTTGCCCCAACAGTCTGTTAAAGGCTATATCATAAAATAAACTATGCGCCACCTGCTTCACAGTGGAACATTAAAGATTCCGTGACGTCATTTGAAAAAAAACAGTATAAACCGTGCGTGCCAGCGTGGTCACGGGCCAAATTTGCCAAACTTATGAAAATTACCCCGAAGTTACGAAGTTACTCAATACGGCATGCACACGATTGGCAGACTAGTTTCCTCTAAAACAGAGCACCTTTGTGATAACCCTGCACGGCAGCGTGGGGAATAACAAATGGACTAAATGATTAATTTAACAATGAATAAAAATGTATTCTCCTGCTCGTGCTTGTTCCTTAGAGTTGTGTGTGTGAGAATTAAATGTTTACTATTTGTGAAAATTGTTTCGTTTATTAAGTTTGTTGAACTAGCTGCCAGGATTGAGCAAAAACCTAGCCCCACTTTTCAGCCAGGCAACTTGGAAAGCACAGACTAATTGTTGCGAATCTAACATTTCAACTAACAACGACATATTTAAGCATCACAATTTAAGTGCCAAAAACATAGCTTGTTAATCCACTTCATCCCCTATGGGACATAAGGCCGCAATGAGTTCCATTCCTGTCCTTGGCAACATGTTGAGCCTTGCCCCAAGAGAGGTCGATCGCTGCTACCAGCTCGTACTTCATGGTCTTACAGGGACTTTGCTACTTACGAACATTCGACTTATGAACTTTCAGAGAGACTAACAAACCTGGCCGTGTGCAGTTGCCTGTTCGGATCGAGAGTCGTAAGTTCAATCGCCGCGCAATAGATGGCGGTGGTGGCATCTACATTTGCAGAACGTGAAGAACCAGTGGCATCTACACAAGATTATACAACTTTAACGCCTTTCCCCATGTTTAGTGTACATGCCTTACAACATGTTTGGAATCGACAGGAGTACAGGTGTTAAGTTGGATGTAGAAATCGACTTAAGAACAGACCTCTGGAACTTAACTTGTTCATAAGTAGAGGAGTCCCGTACGGTCCTGGTCCATTCTGAGAACATGTCCGAGCCAGTTGCCGTCTCTTGATGACTTGTGTAATATTAGGGACAACCAGTCTTCTTCATCAGTTCGGTGTCGTGACTTTTGTTTAATAGACGAAATAATATATATGCTATAAAAATATTGAATAAAAAAAAATCTTTAAATCTCATGAATGTTACCTTTAGGCAAATGGAAACAAACAAGACATACCGAGTGAGGTGAACATTTGAAATCGACAACACAAATGAGACTGTGCAAACAATGTAAAAAAAAAATCTTGAATTGAATCATAAAATCATGGCGATGAATCTTCAGGTTTCTAACTTCTAGGCGGTTTGCCCGAGGCGTCTGACGATGTTGACCACAGCGAAACCCCCTTTAATTTACTCAAATTCCTGGGTTAATGATGGCGTCCGTTAACATGTGAGCGAAGGATCAGGAGGCTGGTGTGAACTGGTCATTTGCTTTTGTCTTTCAGCCCAGGACATGGAGGAGATGGAGGACGACAGCTGGGAGTTTGTGAGCCTCGGAGACCAGCAGAGTTTCGGGATAAAGACGGCCGGCCTCGAGGAGAAAGCCACCGCCTGCCAAATGCTGGTGCGCAAAACTAGAATGTAAAATTTTTCGATTTAAAGCTTTCGTGACTGCAGGAATTCATCTTCTTGGTTCTTTCGGTAAAGTCACGTAGAAGGGAAGTAATAAAATAATAAAAATAAATATTTTATCATGTTTTATTTTTATTATTTTAGAATGTAAAACTGTTTGAAACTTTTTATTTTACCAGGTAAGGCTCGCCGAGCTATACAGCTCTTTTTCAGAAGCGTCCTTGGCCACAAATGATAGCTCAACTCCATGGCCTATTATCTGGATATTTACAGCAGCCAAATACTCTTATACATATGTGGAGGGAAAAACCAGAGGACCCGGAGACAAATCCACGTGCAGGTGTCGGGGTCGGGATGGAACCCATGACCTCCTGTTTAGACCCACGAGCTCCTGTATTTTATGGATTCTCCTGTATAGATGTTTCCAGACCCCAGTTTCCAGCCTACCATCTCTTTCAAGTAAAAACAATGAATATTATTCGGTCTTCTGTTACTGCCTCGGTTTTCGTGGTCGTGCAGTGCAGCTCTCCGATGTCTTTTTGTGTCGTACCGCCACGTGTTGTCTGGTGTGATGTCCGACGTTTTGTTCCATGTGTTCGTAGCTTCTTCAGTAACTCAATGGAGCAGCTCAAGATCTCCCTCGGTTATATGTTACGATGTTTTTGTTATTTATATTTAGTTACTTGCTTAGCTCTTTATCTAATTTGCACTCCTATTGTGTTTTTTTTGTATTGTTCGCTGTTGTAACGTGCTGAGCCGCCCATACTGGGCCATCTGTGAAATAGAGCTTCATAGCTCATGGGATTCTTTCTGCAGTCCAAAAATAAAGATTCTGATGTAGTATACTCTTTGTTTTTTTCGGTAAAGTCACGTAGGTAAAAAATAATAAAAATGAAAACAACTAAATTAAATAACAAATAAAAAAAATGAGAACAACTAAATTAAATCACGACGTTTCGGAAGCAACACAAGCCTCCGTAGTATTTGTCGGCTGCTGCTGCTGGTGTCTGATGAAGGCCGGCCTACACGTGGTACAACCCGGAAACACCTCGGAGAGGTCTTCTCTTAGTCTTAGGTTTTTTTCGGTAAAGTCACGTAGGTAAAAAATCATAAAATAAAATAATAATAATAAATGTCCTTTGCCCAATGGCAGGTGTTTGACTCAAACTCTCCCCACATTCTGGCCATTATTGAGGTATCTGCTGATTTCATGGTACGACATCCCCCTTCATTCAATTCGTCAAGCAGCGTCTTTATTTTTCTGCCTCTTTGTCTCTTTCCAACATCATTCTTAGAACTTCATGGAACTTTCACATCTGAGGTTGAAAACTAATTTCTTTAGAACTGCTTTTTACGTGTTAGTTTATTTTCCTTCTACCCCTGCACCTACGATTAGCGTGGTTGGCTACATATGGTTCAACATACACGTACATACAATCCACGTGTTTATCTTTGTTGTCTGCATTGTCAAGTCTCAGCGATCAAATTGACCGACAGCCACCTGGTTTTGTTTTTCTCTGTGTCTCGTCGTGGGGTCCGTTAGGTTTGCTACGCGCGCGAGCTGAAGGAGGGCTTTGCGGAGTACACGGAGCAGGTGGTGAAGCTGATGGTCCCGCTACTCAAGTTCTACTTTCACGATGATATCCTCACAGCCGTGTTCGTGCAGCGCAATCAATAGTCCTAGAGCAGTGGTTCTTAACCTGGGGTGCACGCAACCCCCTGGAGGTGGAGATACCCTTTCTGAGGAGTGCTAGACATGCACTCCTCAGAAAGGGTTAAACTCAACGTTTAACCTACTCACACCGGCTTGTGCCCGCCCTCACAGTCGGGCATATTTGCGGAATACACCACGCCGCCGTTGACCCTGGCCATTGACCGAGCAACCCAACGTTCCTACCAGCTCCCTCCGCAGGAATGTGTTAACTCCTTCAATAGCGCTGTTTGTTTCTGGCCACATTACAGTTTGGGCATTTGGTGCCTGTGTTCGGCAAGCGCCATTTAAAAATACAAACTGGTTCACCGGACACTTTCCTTGACTTTCATTTATTTTGGGGATTTTTTTAATATCTCCGCGCGTGGATTTCTCCTCTGCGGCACGCGTGCGCATGGCTGCGGCAGAGTCTCTGCCGCTGCTGCTGGAGTGTGCGCGTATCCGCGGCCCCGAGTACCTGGCCGAGATGTGGCACTTCATGTGCGGAGACTTCATCAAGGCCATCGGCACCGAGCCGGACTCCGACGTCATCTCGCAGATCATGGAGTCCTTCGCCAGGGTGCGACGAGCCACACTTACAGCCCCCCTCCTCTAACACCCGGTCACAATCCCATTAACCAATCTTGATTTAAATAGCGCTCTTCACTTGGGCGCGGTGACACGGCCCAGCGGTAGCGCGTTCGCCGCTCGTACGCTTGTGCGTCACCGCGGATGTTGAAAGATTCCAGTGAGGTCATTGAAAGAAGAGTAGGCCATTGTGTACTGGCATCATGGTCTACATTAGCCAAAATTTATTCAAATATGTATACCTGCTTGTGTGTTTGCTACCTATGTCAATTGATACTCCGGAACACCCTAGGAAAACTAAATGTTTCATCTCAAAGGATTATCATCCAGGTGAAAAATGTTTCAATCAAAATAGAAATAGTTTGTTCGGTGTAGGTCGCTTCGTGTGTTTGTTTTACACGTGTGGGACCATAATGGGATCGTGCTGTGTCTGCTCCCCGTTTTACAATTGCCATGTACCCCCAGTGTGTGGAGCTGATGGGCGAGGGATGTCTTGACAAAGAGCACTTTGTGGAGCTTGGGAACATCCTGAAGGCAAAGTTGGAAGAGCACTTTAAAAATCAGGAGCTCCGACAGGGTGAGGCATCTTGTGGGTCCACGTTAACTATTAAATTGACTTCTGGTTATTGAACGAATACACGATAAGGTTGCACTCAATACACGTAATGTGCTTGCCACAAATGAACCACAATACCTTGGTGATCTCGTCAAGGAGCGTAAACATACTAATATAGGATCACAGAGCATGGCCAATTATCGGCCACAGTTCTGGAGTTCTGGCTTTTCATTCTTGCCCGTCTGGTTTCCCTTGCCTCTTCGAAAAACCGCACGTTACAAATTCTGCAGGGTTTATAGATGCAATTTGCATGACTAAAACTATATCATAAAACAAACATGAATGATCATTGAATTATTTTGACGTTTTTTTTCACGCAGAAAAGAGGAAAGACGAAGATTACGACGAACAAGTGGAAGAGACATTACAAGACGAGGTAAATTCAGTTAATTATAATTATGCCCGCACCTCCGATGAGCACAGTTAGCTTCTTGCGGTGCAAAAGAAGTTCAGCATACAGATGTAATACGAGAGCTCACCGACGATCGCCGATCAGCGGGATAGGCTCCGCCGCTTGGGCCATCGCCCAATGAGAGGGATGAGCCGAAGTTAGGGGCGGAGCTTAAAGGCTCTGTGGAAGTAACCATATCGAAGGATCGTGAGGGGGCGTGGCTGTAGGCGGGGCTTGGTGACGTAGGTCAGGGGATATAAGGGAAAGCGGACGAGAGCTCGGGGTCAGTGTGTGGAGTCGGAGAGCGGGACCACGTCGCCCGGAACGCCAGCGGCCACGTGTCGGGCCGGAGGCTTCCTCCCAGCGAGCCGTCTGTCAGCGGCGGCGCGCGGGAGCGGGAGAGGTTGTGAGCGAGCCGGCGCGAGGGACAACATCTAACCACGCGGGAACGGGAGTGCAGCCGCGTCGGAGAGATAGCGCGGAGCTGTCCAGCTGTGAAGGAGGGAATAAACAATAAAGAAGACACAACTTTTTGGTTCTTTCGGTAAAGTCACGTAGAAGGGAAATAATAAAAATAAACATAATATTTTATTATTTCCCTTCTACGTGACTTTACCGAAAGAACCAAGAAGATGAATCCCTGCAGTCACGAAAGCTTTAAATCGAAAAAAAAGAAGACACATGTTCCAGATGGTAGTCGCAGTGGTTTATTACACATACAGATGTCATGACCGAGGCAGCAGACCACTCACCTGAGGCAAGCGTGCGGGCAGAGGGACAGTCAGGAAGTAGGCCAAGGCCACCTATTGGTGCAGAGAGGCCTCCAAATTGATTGGTCGGGAGGCAAGGTTCAAAAGGATTGGAGTGAGAGATTGAAACTTGAAAGTCGGGAAGCGAGGGTTGACGAGAGAGGCGACGCTCGACAACCGTTGATGGAGGAGGACGACGATTGGCCGAAAGGAGTGGGGCAAGCGATGCTTCGAGAGAGAGAGGGCTCGAATGGTATAAAAGGGGTGAGCACAAGGGGGAGGGGAACATTCGGGGGACAATGCGAGCTTCAAGCATCAAGGGAGAAGCCCCGAGCCTAGTGTTGGTGCTGTGTCCAATACGAGGCTCCGAGTAACAACGTGTCGGCGTTTTTACACACACATGCCACACTGGACTGTCCTTAACCGTGTTGGAATTATACGTGGGGAGGTACGTTGACCTCCATAAGTGGGGAATTAATTTACGTCGGTTTTTGTTTTTCACATCCTGGAATAGTTTGTGTTCCTGAAACGAGTGGGGTATTAAAATGTCACCGATTTGCATGTCGCCGTGCGCAGGATAACAGCGACGTGTACACGCTCAGTAAAGTGTCCGACATCCTGCACGCCATCTTCACTTGCTACAAGGAGACGGTGCTGCCCTGGTTCGACCTCTTTCTCCCGCTCATCGTCAGCCTCATCGTACGTATGCCACCTTGGACCCCTCAACTCAAGTGCTTCGCCTGTGCCTCTTTTTCCATCGTACGACTGAGCCGTGCCGTGCTGTGCCGAGCCGGCTCGGGTGGCTCAATGTTTTTCCACTGTGAAAGCCGAGCTCTGCCTACTACGTCGCACGCAACAAATGTGTCGTTAGCCTCCACCCCTGGCCCTGCTTGGCCCCAAGCCAGCTTCGGTTGTCTTGTGAGACCAGCATTGCACAGTTTCGTTGTTTACAGCTTGGAACTGCAAAGAGCCAGTAGATAACCAACCGAGCCTTCGAGGCAATGTGCTGGCTTGGTTCGGATATGCCGCAATCGGTCAACCGGGCTCGCATAGCAGTTCTGCCAGGGAGATTTTGGGAACCCTGTAATTAATTTAACCATGTTTCCATAGGATAAGTCTCGATAAACAACATGTCCATATTCTAAAGTTCTGTTCATGTTGCCGCTGCTGCTGTTACGACCAGGACCGAAACCGTCCGTGGGCCGACCGCCAGTGGGGGTTCTGCGTGTTCGACGACCTCATCGAGTGCTGCGGCCCAGCCTCGCTCAAGTACTCGGAGTACTTCCTGCGGCCCATGCTGGAAGGCGTATGCGAGTCGAGCGCTGAGGTGCGGCAGGCAGCCGCGTACGGTGTGGGCGTGATGGCGCAGCACGGAGGGCCCGGCTATGCCCCGGCCTGCACTGGTAACTAAAACTTTTAAAACTGTTTTAAATGCTTTATTTTTTATTTTACCGGGTAAATGCCCACTGGGCTATATAGCTCTTTTTTTAGAAGCGACCTGGCTATCACAAATGATAGCTCGACGAAGTAGCTTATCATGTGGGAATTTATCACAGCCAACTGGAGGGAGTTTAAGCAGTTTACAACTCACCAGACACAAAAAAGAATATATATCCACAATGTAAAATAAAATGATTTCTAAAATAAAAAAAAGAATCAAACTTGAGGAATATCGGTCCCTTTAATTTATATAATAAGCAAAGTAAATAAAATAAACATGAAAGTATTAAATCATAGTTTGGAAATGAACTTGACTTAAATTATGATGCTGTGCTACGCACCATCACTTTCTCCCCCATCACTTTCTCTCCCATCACTTTCTCCCCCATCACTTTCTC
>CM025622.2:5199360-5254157 GCA_014621495.2 Entosphenus tridentatus | reverse complement strand
CCCCCCCCCCCACACTTCTAATTTTTCCATCAAATAAAAATGTTGGCACACAATCTAAACACTCGTGCAGGGCTGTAACCACCTCTCATCGCACGATTGGGGGGGGGGGGGCAGAGCGCAATGCAGGCGAGAGGCAGCAGCAGCAGTGTACGGTCACATCGCTCGCTCTCTCTTTTATTTACGATGCAGAGGAAACGGGAAGATGATCGATGTAGTCGGCACTTTGCTTCGTTCATAATTTCGTCTTTTTTTAATGCTTTGCTTTATGTGCCCCCCCCCTCCCCCGTTTTAATGAAAGATTACGAAAGATTTCACGCTCTTCTCTCCTCCTTCTTACCCATTTTAGGTTCGCAGTTGGTTTTTTTTTCAATAATGTTAATAAACACAGAGGGTTTGATTCAACAAAGTAGTTGTCTTGATTTAAAGCTTTCGTGACTGCAGGGATTCATATTCTATAATATTGTTTCCTTCTACGTGACTTTACCGAAAGAACCAAGAATATAAAGCAGCTTAAGTGCCCGTGCTTAATGTGCGTGTTTCGACGATTTACCTTCTCAAACAAAAAGAAAATCTGCCCGAGTCTCCCAATAACCCCAAGAAAGACGATCTGACACCCTCAAGTGAAGACGAATCACCACTGCCTGAGTTTAACATCATCGGACTCGTTGTACCCCTATTCTTAGGTTTTTTCGGTAAAGTCACGTAGATAAAAAAATCAAAATTAATAAAAGTAAAATAAAAATCTAATAAAAAATCACGACGTTTCGGAGGCAACACAAGCTTCCATCTTCAGGTGGAACCGTCACCGCACGCTTGCTGTAATCGTAGTACCCCCCTCCCCACGACTCCCCCCATGCATCTCCTCCTCACATGCAGGCGAGGCTGGTGAGGTTTGCGTTGGGGAGCTTTCGAACTTGTGGCCAATCAGACGCGCTCGCCTTGGCAGTGTCGCACCCCGCATCACTCTCGGACTCGCCCTCCCCCCCATCGCTGGTTGTGTGTAACTCTCCTCCATCTCCTTCGGCTCTCGCATCTCTCTCTCATCATCTCTCTCTCCCCTCTCTCTCTCTCTCTCTCCGCGCGTTCGCGATGGCGCTAGCGGCGGCGACGCAGCCACTCGCTTCGTGAGCGACAGCGCGGCGACTCGGCGAACTCGCTCGCGAACGAAGAAACGAACGAATATACGAACGAACTTAAAGGGACCCCCAGGGCGGGGGGGGGGAGCAGCTGAACGACGACGACTCATTCGCCCGCGTCTTTTGTCGACGAACGTACAACATCGCCGTCGTCCGTAATAACCCTCTTCATCTTCCTACCAGACAAACTTACCACCGCCATCATCATCATCGTCGTCGTCGTAGGCGGCACCGTGGACGTCCTCGCAACCATCAAGCAACCGGCTCGCCAGCGAGAAACTTGGCCGCGTTCACCTTGGCGGCGACTGTTGTTGAGCAGCGTTGGATATCCCGCCACCATCACCACCCACGTTTGGATAAAAGTGTCGCGGACAAGAGCGGGGTAAGCGTTGTGTGTCTGTCCGTCCGTCCGTCTGTCTGCGTGGCCACAAAGACAAAGGTGCCCCGCGTAGCCTGTAACAGACTGTTGGGGCAAGAGCCTTTGGCGAGCGGCACGTCTGTGCAGGCGCGCGGGAGGGGGGTGGGGTGGACTACACCGCGCCCCGGCCGTCTTTGTTTCCCCAGTGGCGATGTTTTAACTACACACTCAGTTGAGGCCGAGGCGACCTAGGGGAGCCCCAGGACCGGTTCAGACAAATCGTCACAACGGTGTGGGCCGTGAGCGGGAATCGAACTCGCGGTGGCCGGGTTTCGTAGCGTAGCGCTAACCGCTGCACCACCGCTCCTCGAGACGGCGAGTGGGTGGCCGGAATCCACGCCCGACCGCCTTTGTCTCCCCGGTGATGTTTACACACCGCGACAGGTCACCTTCGTTTAAGCGAGGCCTGGGACCGGTTCAAGATATTCCTAATCGATGTTTGGCTGTGGAATCGAACTCGATTGGCCCAGTGGGCTCACCGCTGTGCCACGGCTCCCCGCACTATTGACTGCACACACACCACGTACTTTAAGATAACGATCTACAAATGACAAAGTGGATGGTTGTTGTTGTTGATGATGTTGTGATTCTACGGATTGTAAGGTTAATTGATACTAGTTTGGGCGTCACGGTGGCTATGAGATGTTAACTACCTCGCCGGGTATGCAGGACGTCGTGGGTTCGATCCCGGCCCTGACGCCTGCTGTTGTGTATTTGGAGTTTGTGGTGTCTCTCTCCCTGTGGTGATATGTTAACCACCTCGCCTGGTACGCAGGAGGTCGTGGGTTCGATTCCGGCCCTGACGCCTGCTGCTGTATATTTGGAGTTTGTGGTGTCTCTCTCCACATGTACGCGTGGATGTATCCCTCCACATTTCGTGTTCGGCTGCCATGAACGTCCACATGATGACAATCCACTTCTCGTTGAGCTATCATTTGTGGCCTGGTCGCTTCTGAAAAAGAGCTAAAGAGCTCAGAGGGCCTTACCTGGTAAGATAAAAGCAAGGTTATAGTCTTTAGATTTCTGTATGCATTGTTGTGATCGAGTAGAACAGTCTACGTTCTGCGTTCAGACCGTGATCTCCAAAAGGTTTACCTTGCGCAGGTAATGATTGGGGAATTTGATTGATCCTTTGAATGGTGTGATTCAAGAATTTAAATGCAATTCAATGAGTTCGTTTGTGTATCATCGAAATACACAGTCGGATAATCTCCCCACAAAATGGTTAATTTGCACGCATTAATAATTTTTAGATCGTGTTTGTTGCGACGCGCCTGTGAAATGTGACACGGATTTTAAGGATCCGTGATATTAGATTATGTATGCGTGATTTTTAAAAAAAATATTGTTACTATTTCAGACAGTGATCCGCACAAGAGTACCTCGAAAGAGCGAGTGCTTGTTACCGACGGTACGATTCTGTGGATTGTATACGATTCGTGTTGCGTGAGCATTGACTTCAACGCGTGTCTAATGATTGCACACATCATCGGGATGTTGTGGATGTCGTGATCGTCTGGATTGTAAGTGATGTGGATTGTAGCGCCTGCGTGTGATTACACTGGTCAACAACAAAAAACTACTTTTTTTCTGGCCTGGACTTTTGCAGCTGTTTTAGACTAATTTCAAGGTGCCGATTCCAAATCTGATCTCAGATTTTCTCTATCACATTTCATTTTATGCTATCGGCTTACCCAATTTTCATTGATTTTACCCTAAATTAACTCTGCCACTTATGATTGCAAGGTGTTGCGAGTCAGTGACTGCTGTCGTGTTAAAATATGGTGCTGTATTTTTAGGATAGTGTGTTTATAATATAATTTTATGTAGATATCCACATTTATTTAATATTTTTATTCTGCAGTTTTTATTGAAAATGCAATATTTGATATCTCAAAAACCTGATGTGATAGACAAAAACTGATGTCAGATTTGGAATCAGCACCCCAAAATTACCTTAAAACAGTTGGAATACCTTATGCCGAAAAAGTGTGTTGACCAGTGTAATTTGACACAATGCTTCCATTGAAGACACGTGCAAAGAATAGAATTTCCTCGCAGCATCGGTGCCTTCGTGTATTTTCTACGGACGTAACTCTAAAGACAACCAAGAGAGTGTATTGTGCTGCGCCTACGTGTTTGAGAAGCGGGGGGTCATTGCCCGAAACGTCGCCTATTGCGCATAGCCGGCCGTTCATTTCACGGCCACAGTGCTGTTATCGAAGAATGTTGAGTTTGTTGTTATCTGTGGTTCTTCACCACTGCCAATGGCAGCAGCAAGCAGCATCGCCAGTTTGAGTGCATTGTATAAAGGATGTTCAAGCCATGTTGACGTACTCTCTCTCGTCTTGACGAGTGTACGCGGTTTGAATTATCGCGCTAATGAGACTAATATACTGCGTGCAATATAATACACACACACACACGTACGTACGCTTAGACAATGATTGATGCTGTAAAGAGGATATTTAGGTGTGTAGACGATTGTTGCTGCTGCTGCTGCTGCTGCACGATCGCTTTGATTGCAAACAATCACGGGCTGTGTGAATGTTGGCGTGAGATTAGTTGGACAGGGCATTCGCGTGAGCTCAATATTTTTTTATTTTTGTTAAAAACATTTTTCGCTCTCAATAATGGCCACGCTCAGCGTTCGTGCTTTGCTTGGAGGCAATTGTTGTAACAGCACAAGGCGAAGTACAAACGATCAGTGATTTCATTTCGGAGTTTCGCCAGGCAGGCCCCCGATGCCAGGACATCATTCGTTGTTGTATATTTGAGTATCTATTTTGGGGGGTGTGTGTGTGTGTGGGGAGACGAACGGTGGCGCAGTGGTTAGCGCACTGGTCTATCAACCCGGGCTGTTTTTTCCCCGAGTTCGACCCCGTGTCACGGCTGTTTATCCCTGAAGCCCTCTCTCGTGGCCAGTGGTCGGTTCCTCTACCGTGGCATTTGCCTCCCTGGACGTATTGCCATCGTACGCAAGAATTGAATAGTGGCGAGCGATGGACGAAACGGTCCTGGGTCCTCACCCCCCACCTCCTTCACCAAACCGCACTGACCAGCCTGGTGAAGTATGGTCAAACAACCAACCACCATGGCCGAAACGACGCAAGCAGGTATTCGTTCAGCAGTGGATTGACAGAGGCAGCTGTTTGTTATTAATATGACACACGTGTGTGTGTGTGTGATTTAGTTGCATGTTGATGTCAAATAACATTTCAATACCGTAAGTTGACATTGTACGTGTGCGGGGTAGTCCAGATGTCGTGTAACTCCCATCTGATTCTCCAAAAACGCGATATTATTTTTAAAAGTAAGGTTTATTTAAAACAGAAACGAATCCCCAATAGGAAAAAAATATTAGCGGTCAATTAACTGGGGGGGAGGGGGGGTCACAAGACATCTAGACCCGACCCTTTACTGTGTAACCTTAACGAGCTAATGTCTCAACGTTGACCCAAGGAAACCTCGCTGGGTCTCGTCACGTCTTCTCAGCAGGGCCCCACGTGTGGTTTCTTGGAAAGCTGGACACCACGGGCACACACACGGCACATCACTTTTCCTGTTGCCGTTTGTGTTTTCTCGTCAAAAGACAGACGGTGGATGTAGGCAGTGGACAGTCACTGGGCCCATTAATCAATTAAACATGTCCCTGATGCCTAAACACGAGCTCAGGTTGCATGCATACCGTGAGCTCCACCACCCACCCCACGCCCCGTATCTCATTGCTCACTTCAGTACCAAGCCCTTGTTGATTACAATGGTGACAGTCACCCACGTGTGTCGTGAGGTTCACTTGATTACACGCAGCAATTCTTGCAGTGCCCTCCCCCCCCCTCTTCCCCGAGCCTCTTTGACGGCTTGTGTGAATTGGTACTGGAATTTATTAGCGTCGTTTTATTTGTGCGGTGGTGTGGTGGGGAGTTTTTTTGTTTTAATTTTAAAATTTTGGAACCACAATTGCTGAGCACGGGTCCCAAAGGCCCCAGAACGTCAAAGCGGCCAGTAACAAACAGCACACCGCCAGAGTACGTAGCCAACCGCGTGCGCTCATCGGAGGTGCGAGATGTCACCTACGCGGCATCGAGAGAGTTTGCGAGAGCAGGCGAAAAAAACACGGTGATGAAATAAAAGGGAAATAGGGTGGGGAGCCCCAATGGTGTGTGGGCGACCGTGAGTCAGTCAACTCTCGATTTAAAGCTTTCGTGACTGCAGGGATTCATCTTCTTGGTTCTTTCGGTAAAGTCACGTAGAAGGGAGATAATAAAATAATAAAAATTAAACATAAAAAAAATATTATATTTTATTATGTTTTATTTTTATTATGCTTTATTTTTATTACTGTATTATCTCCCTTCTACGTGACTTTACCGAAAGAACCGAGATCAGTCAACTCTGTTGTGTGATCTTGTTTAAAGGGGGGTGGGTGGGGGGGAGGTTGGGCATTACAAATACTCAGGGGGAGCAGGACACAGTCAATGTTAAACAAACTTTAAACAAACACGAGGTGCTCAACGGAATGAGTAAGGATACCATCTGCTCTTGTCTGTCGTGAATTTTGCTCCCTCGCCCGCTGTGTGGACGGGGAGAGGCTGCGACGCCCATCGCTTAATTGACGGCAGGAAGTCAAGTAGAAGCTTTCGTGGCTTAACGACTTCTCGATTGACCTATTGCGGTTCTACGAAAGCAATTCCATCGTTTGCAAACGACAACAAAAAATTGTTCGAGAACCCAATACACAACGCAAACATCATAGAGGGGCACAGAGGCCATGCGCGCGTAACGAATCGTTATCTTGAGCAAATTAAAGTAGCAACCGAATGCAACTGGATCTCAAGATGCTTTCAAAAAATAATTGGCAGCGCTTTCTGTCGATCTACTTCTGGACGAAGACCCTCCCCATTCTATACTGGACCGTCTGTGACAAAGAGCTTGCTAGCTCATCGGATTCCTCCAGTCTGAATAAAGATTCCGATTCTGATTCTGCGTGGGTCACGAAGAATGGTGCTTGAGGCCAGCCAGACGCTCCAGGGCTGGACCCGGTATCGAATGGCAGTTGTCTTAAACTAAACTTTTTATTTTACCAGGTAAGGCCCACTGAGCTACATAGCTCTTTTTCACAAGCGACCTGGCCACACAAATGATAGCTCAACTAAGTGGCTGATCACATGGAACTGTATAGCAGACAAGCAGTCTAAACACGTGATGTTTTTTTTAATGTGGAGGGAAAAACTAGAGGAACCGGAGAAAAATCCACGCGACCACAGGGAGAACACGCAAACTTCAAATATACAGCAGGTATCAGGGTCAGATTCGAACCCACGACCTCTGATATACCAGCCAAGGGAGCTAACATCTCGCCACTGCATCTTGACGTGGAGGTTAATGAGTCGTGGGGACAGATCGAGAGCGAGGGGTGGCCACCATACCTGCCTGCAAGACACACCACTCGCCAGTCGCTCACTCGGGGGGCGCGGGGGGGGGGGGGCAGAACGAAAGAACCATGCATGCGGTAAATGCCACCCGCCGTTCGTGCCTACCACGGCCGACCTGATTCGCGAGCCGAAAGTTAAACCTGCGCACCCCCGCGGCTCGATGCTCATCCAGTGCAACGTCTCCACATTTTGTTCCAAGTGGCCGCCGGTTAGCGAGGGCTGCCACCGTGGGTGTCTCGGCACGCGCACGCCGGACTCGGGAATCCAGAGGTCGCCGTTTTCAACTGCCACCTTCCGGCAGAGGTCGCAAACGGGTTTTGATTCCTTACCCGTACCCGTACCCGGCCGCACCAGGGTCGCAAACGGGTACCCGTACCGGTACCCGGCTGTACCCGTACCCGTACCCGACCGTACCCGTACCCTACCCGTACCCGGCTGGGTACGGGTAGGGTACAGGTATCGGGTACCTGATTGCGACCTCTGGGATGAAGCCATGTTGCAGGCGCGGGTGGGTTGATTCTACAAACTTGAATTGTGAGAAGAGACAAGACGTTGGGAAATGAGTGACAAACGGTTACTCACCAGTGACTCACGGTCTACCCGTACCCGGCCGCACCAGGGTCGCAAACGGGTACCCGTACCCGGCCGGGTACGGGTAGCCGGGTATCGGGTAGGGTACGGGTATCGGGTACCCGGTTGCGACCTCTGCCTTCCGGCTCAGCGCTTGAACAAATGGGGGGGGGGGGGGCAGGTTTCTCCTGCTACGCCCTTCACCGTGACACCTCTTGCTCATCCAGGAGTTCACCACAGTGTGGGCGGGTTGCGTGCGTTTTGGGCGCAAAGCGCGGGCGTGTGCCCACCGTTTCCAACACGTCTGGCTAATGTGGAAAAGTAGACCCGAGTATCCTCTAGAGCAGTTGGCGTGAGCGAGCTAATTGCAGGGCCACGCCTTTACCCATTACGACACTCGCTGCAATGCGAGCTCATTTTGTTGGGTCGTGTTCACGAGGCCAGCTTTTTGGGGTTCAAGGTCTTGGGTTTACGATGCCATCTTACTGTGAGCAGATAACGTCAACGGCAGTATTTCTACACAAGTCCTTCCCATTGCTTTTGTCTTGCGTCCTGTCTGCTCGGCCAAAGAATACACATTGGACTTTTAATGAAGGGAAACGTCGCATAGGGTCTTCCGGTCCAAAAACTACAAAATGTGGCTATTACAAAGGAATTAAGAACACTCGTGGTGGTTTTTATCATAACGCTGCCACCTGATGGAATGGAATCTTTTTGTTTAACAACATAAGCCTCCTACGTCCTTCGGTGTATCAGAATCTTTATTTATCCTGGAGAAATGTGTTGAGCTAACGAAGCTCTTTTTTCACGGATGTTCAGTGCGGGGGGTGGGGGAGCGGGTCAGGAAGTCGCTGTGGGGTAACGGTCGACGCGTTGAACTACGAACGCAAAGGTCGCCGGTTCGATTGACATCTCCGGGCAGGGCACTTGGGCACAACGGCACGAGTTTCTTGAAATTCCCAACGCCTCTGCCCGCACGGCGGCGTCGTGTTTAATGGGCGGTGCGTCGCAGTTCTTCGCGAGGTGTAGGGTTTCTTTAGAGCCTAGTCCCCATTGGTGTTGGACCAGATGACACCAAAAGGCGTACAACTCAAACACAGTGCAATATCAAAGTATTGAGAGCTCGGGGTAAGCATTTACACTATGAGATCTCTTTTACCAGTGGCAAAATATAATAGTAGGTTTTTACCCTTTTAACTGGTACAAAACTGACACCTTTATTCAAGGCATCATGTTTGCAATGGACAGTGCATGTTATTATCATTATCAGAGTTGCTTCTTTTTGTTTGCTTTTTGACTACTTGTGTTGTGGTCATTGCAAACATGATGCCTTGAATAAAGGTGTCAGTTTTGTACCAGTTAAAAGGGTAAAAACCTACTATTATATTTTGCCACTGGTAAAAGAGATCTCATAGTGAGGTGTAGGGTCTTGTGTCGGGCGGGGTTAAGTGGTCCGGTACGCCCAGCTTTTTCCGAGATCTCTTTCGAGGGTGGAAGAGTAGGCCAAAACCAAAAATATTGTAGAGCGGCTCTCTATAGCTCCCTTTAGTTGAGGCTTTTTTCGTTGCCAGCAAGAAGTGTGAGCCAGTGATTGCTGGGCTCTGCGGCTCTACCTGTCACCGATAGCAAGCTTTTGTTTGACTTTTTGGTGTCTTGTGCAATTTTAAAATAGTTGACTTGCCACAATTACTTTCGTGTCCTAAGGCTGTTGTATCCTGTATCTCCGTAGTCATTGTGGCGAATGGTATTTGGGCAAAGTGCAGTTGTTGGTTTGAAAACTGTTAAATACAGGATTTGACCATTTAAGGGATGGAACGGTAGTGCAGATGTCTGTGCGCTGCGCATCAAACCCGGTGACCCGAGTTCGATTCCCAACCACGGCTAACATGAGCGGCGAGTGATATCTGAACCGGTCAACCCATGCTGACCAGCGTGCTAAAGAGTGATGGAACATCCTCCACGCCCGACACGGCATGGGGCGAGAGGGCCATCATCCAGCAGTCAATTGACAAATGACTGTGAATTATCATCATCATCACCATAATGTTTTTATTACTTCGTTGGACATTTTCCAGAAATATTTTGTGGGTTTTTTTCTATTCTTCGGACCCCACTGTGCTCTGAATCACAGCCAGCTGGTATGGGAGTGATTTCAGTGGCTGTTTAATTCTTGATTCATTTTTGTTTAATGCAGCGATTCGCAGTTGTGCGAGCGCTGCATAGCTGTTGCATGACTGAAGGTTTGGAGGTCCCAATACAGTCAGAATTCGAATATTTATTTATACTGGAGGAATCTGATGAGCTATAAAAGCTCTGTTTCACAGATGTCCAGGAGGGAGACTGATGGCCTTAATATAAGTTGTCTTGTGGTTGTTGTTGTTGTTTGACTTGCATCCCACTGGGATTTTTGCACACAGCATTGGTGTACGGTGTTTTTTATGCAATATTTTGCTGTCTTTTCTTGGATTTTCTGTTTGCACGTAGTCACTTTAAGATGTTTTCTTGTTAATGTTTTTGTTTTTTGTTTGTTGCGGTTGCACCCGATTCAAGAGCCGAATGGCTCACAGGGCTATACCAAATGAATGAAAACTGAAAAAAACTGAAGGGGCAGGTCAGAAGGTTACAACAACAAACAATACAAAAACACGATAAGAGTGCAAAGTATAGGAAAGTTATGCAAATCACTTTAAAAAAATGTACAATTAAAACTAAACTTTATTTTTACCTTAACAGCTAAAGCTCCCACTGAGGTATTCGCTTCTTTCTCAGCAGCGACCTGTCCCACAGACGATAGCTCACCAAAGTGGCTCACCACGTGGAAATTTGTACATTTATCGCAGAAAAATAATCTTAAGTAATCTCGACGCACGTTGAGTCTAAATGTGGAGGGAAAAACCAGAGGAGCACCTGGGGTGGGTGAGGAATGTTATCCCGGGACACTCATCATACCCACAGCCCTCTCACGTCCTCCTGCTCGCCTTGCTCCTCTCTGTGAAAACAGGAAACCATTACCTGCTGCACACAGCTTTGTTTTGGATATTGGATCGCCGACGTTTATTTAATTTTTTAAAATACAATATAAAACATGCGGGAGGTTTCACCCGTTTCGGTCGCATACTCTCGTTCAACTGTGAAGACGTGCACAATCATAGCCATCATCCCGAAGTGGCATTTTTCTAGGGCATGGCATGTTAACAAGTCAGGGCTGCAATGCAGATATAAACAATTTGTAGACTTTTTTTATTTTCTTTGGTGAAATGCTCGTGAAGTGCCACGGTAATCGGACGTGCCCGGGCGAACCGACTCCTCCATCCGCGCTGCGATGGTGCCTTGGTTTTCCACGCGCGTGTCAAACCATTGACTTGTTCCAATACATAAGCCATGCTCTCTGAGTATATCCAGAGTAAAGTTGGGAACAGATATCCCGGTTCCAAAAATCCGAGGTTCCAACCGGGGAGTCGCTCATTAATCTGGGGGGTGGGGGGGGTGACCATGGCTAACCCCAGATATTTGGAAGAATTTGCCAAATAACTCAGTTTTTCTGTGCTCCCGACCCCGGATAATTGAAATTATTTTCCAAACAACTCCGTTTATCTGTAGCCTGGACCCCGAATATTTGGATGGCCACTTCCCCCAGATATTTGGAATAGAGAAATGGGTTTTTCCAACCCCGGATAAATTAATTCGCGGATTAACGTCGTTTGATTGAAATAACTTTGAAACCGACACTTCTTATTTATTGCCGGATTATAAAGTCCAGGTGACTACGCGGTCGAGCAAACGGCTCGCAATCGGAAGATTGTGGGTTCAAATCCTGTTTGGGGGTTGACTCAGCCGCTTGTCATTCTTCTGGGGGTCAATAAAAGAAGCCACCGCATTGTGGGGAAATCAACTGTGTGGTCGTTATATGGATTGACCCCCCCCCGCCCGCCATAGGAGTGTGGCATTTCCGCCATCAACTCTGCAGGGCTGTAAATAGGAGGAGATGAACACCAATGCCTCAATGGCCATTTGACGTGGGGGGTGGGGGTGGGGAGGTGCCACCCACGTGGGGAGTTTGCGAGGGAGCGGCGGGTTACGGTGGGGGGAGGGGGCAGACAGCCGGCATCACGTGTCTCGCACGGGGCACCACTTGTTAAAACTTTTCAGGGAAAGAAACGTAAAGTTTTAAAATTAGCCTTGGCAGTGGGCCCAACTGTGCTGGCTGCTGGCTGGCTTTATTTGGACAGGGAGCGAAACGCTGGGGCTTTTGAAACGCATTGGAGAGCACCCTTTTGGATGTCGGGTGTTGCTAGCTTGATCGTCGTCATCTTTGACAAAAACAAATATTTGAAGATCGTCAAAAGCAAGACTGGAAACCGACAGCACCGTGATGCGCATTTATCAAGTGACCGAAGCAGACGCGTACCCTTGCAGTGGTCTTCAGCTGTGATCTCGGAAAAAAACAAGAAGGGAGCAGAGAAGGCTTTAGAGACAAAATCAGAATCTTTAATGATGCTGGAGGAGGAATCCGATGCGCTATAAAGCTCCTTTTCCGTAGATGTCCAGTAAGGGGTGCGTTGTAAAGTTGCGACAACAAACAATACAAAAAAAACACGAGTGCAAAGTCTATGAAAATGAAGCAAATAACAAACAAATACAAAAAAATTGACCGAGGGGGAAGAAAAGGAGTGGAATAGGAAGAGGAAAAACAACAGAGGTGGGGGTTGAGGGTATCAAGGTGAGGTCGCGCGATTGGGGGAAAAAGGTCGGATGAGAAGCGAATCGACGAAGGGGGAGACGCCACTCAAAAATCGTCGTCTATCCCGTAGCCGCAGTGGGCCTGGAGGTGCCCACCGATGCCTCGTTGGCTGTCGGCCCTCTCCGCGTTGGCCCATCCCAGCGGTCTTTATCAGGCGCCGGGCCGGCTCATTATTAGTCCATGCTGTCCGCGAGCTCGCTAGCTCGCGAGCTCAGGGGGCCGGCAACCAAAGTAACAAGAAGAGCCAATTTTTTTTCTCGAATTCGATCAAACAAAATCGCTCTATTTCAAGAGCCGCAATGGACCGTGTGACGAGACGGCGGTGGGTCCCTCGATAGGTAACGTCGTGTAGCGGCCCCTCAAGAGCCGCATGCGGACTACGGAGGCGCAGGCTTGCCAAGCCCCTGCGCTGGCTTGTGCGATTGATCAAAACGACGGCGCGGTTTCGTCATTTTCCTGATCGCGATATTACCCGCTGCAGTGCCTGTCGCTGTTTGCCGTGAACGTGTTCGCAATTATCACAGTGGTGTGGAATGCCCTCGCGTACCTCGAGACACCGATGGTTTAAGCGATGTAATGGAAAGAGTACCGTCGTGAGCCGAAAGCCCATTGGTCTGCGTGAAAATGAATGCTTACACGGTCCCTGTGTACGTAACACAGCTTCGTAGCTCATCGGATTGATCACTCGTGCTAAACCCTTAAGCAGAACACACAGGAAGCCAAAGAGGCAGCCCTGTAAATGCTTGCTCACACCGCTGCCGATAGAAGGGCCTTCAATCGAGTGACCTCTGTGGAGGATGATCGGTTGACTCATCCACGTTGGAAGAGGTGGGCGTGTACCCACGCTTGACCCCACCAAACACGACCGTCAGCTACCTCTGCAGGTGTACCCACTTATAGCCACGAGATGTTAACTACCTCGCCTGGTGTACAGGAGGTCGTGGATTTAATCCCGAACATTGACGCCTGCTGTATGTTTGGGGTTTGAATGTTCTGTCCATGGTCGTGTGGATTTTTCTCCGGATCCTCTGGGTTGTTCCCTTCACATTTGGAATCAACGTCACGCGCTAAGTGTATTTGGCTGCTGTACATTTCCACGTGATAAGCCACTTGGTTGAGTTGTCGTTTGTGTGACCAGGTCGCTTCTGAAAAAGAGCTAGATAGCTCGGTGGGCCTCACCTGTTCAAATAAAAAAAATTGTTTTTACTACTGCTGGGTGGATAGAGGTCGTGGGGATGGGGGCGATTTGCATTATGGGATGAATGCACAGCTGTTTAAGGAGGAGTTCCACTGCTGAATTATATTTTTTCTGCCCTAGGACGACCGCTTGTGTTGCGATCGAAACGTCGTGATTTATTTAATTTTATACCTATGTGACTTTACCGGAAGAACCAAAGAGTATGCGAAAGAGAGGGTTGCAAAAACTAACAACGTGCATTGGTGTAGCCTTTCTTTGAACCGTCGAGCCCGGAGATCAAATCGGACCGCCATCGAGTGTACACGTGACCTCCAATTAGTCGCTACGTATGGTGCGAAAGAAGTGCAACGTACATACATTACGCACCGCAAAAGAATCGCACTGTAGAAAACAAAACGAATTGTAAATGGGTTTAGTATTGTTCATGGCGATCGGGGTGGGCCTGTTATCCATTCGCAGAACTTTCCCGGCCCATCTGTGCCGTTGCACTATCTTAGGTGTGTTCTTTCGACCTTTGTCACTGTCCCATCATCGCTGACTCGCTGAATGAAGCCACCCTGTCTGAGGGCTGTAAAGTCCACGCTGCTTTGTGCCAAGCCAAGGGACCTACGCCGCCGGTTGAGAACGGCACAGAATGCGGCGTGCCCAGCCGTGGTGGAGCGGAAAACCCTCTTCGATGATTATCCTCGCTCTGAACTTGCGAGAATCCTACACGATACGCGGACGCGTTGCCCCGAAGTCCACGGCGAGGTCTAAAGTCCGCTCCGGCAATGATCGCGAACGAGGGTCGAGTCAAAGTGGCCAGCTGCTCTAGTTTGTGGTGATGACAGTAAGGTCGCACTCATTTAAACACATTCCTGCGGAGGGAGCTGGTAGGAACGTTGGGTTGCTCGGTCAATGGCCAGGGTCAACGGCGGCGTGGTGTATTCCGCAAATATGCCCGACTGTGAGGGCGGGCACAAGCCGGCGTGAGTAGGTTAAACGTTGAGTTTTATCAGGGCACCACGGGGAGACCAGCCCCTCCCCACCCAGCCTCACCCCTCCCACCCCCCACCCAGCAACACCCTCCCCACCCTCCCCACCCTCCCCACCCAGCCCCTCCCCTCCCTCCCTGCACGACGGACACAAAAATCCTGTGGGCTGGTGTCACCAGGAGGTTCCTACCAGTATAAGGTCGCACTCATTACACACAAATGTCCTTGCCACAAATGAACCACAATACCTTGTTGATCTCATCAAGGAATATAAACCATCACGTGAACTACGGGTCAGCCTCGCAGCGGCTTTTGGCTGGCCATCGAACAAAGACGGTGACTGCATCGTGCGCCTTCGGATGCGCTTCTGCGGCCGTCTGGAAAGCTCTTCCGATGTTAGGAAGCCACTGGAGCTATGCACTTTTAAATCGTCTAGATTGCAGCTTAATTATTTAAAACTGATTTTTGTGTTTAGTTTGTTGTTCTTCTCCCGCACTTACGATTAGCGTGGTTAGCTACATACAGTAAATACTTAATTTTGGAGAAATCCGATGAGCTATGAAGCTCTTTATCACAGATGTGCAGTCGTAGCAGGTCAGAAAGGTAAGTAAAATCATAAAAAAAAAATACATATAAATAAAGTACATCAATTCCCAAGCTTCGGCAAGGCAGTAAAACAACAGGAAAAAATATTGTGTGCTGTATACATTTTTACATATCCATATATATACTATTACATATGTATACTGTATAGATTTACATAAGCGACGTAAATATTTCCAAAAACGAGTAATTCTTGCTCTGGTTTGTGCCAGGGGAAGTCTTTAATCGATGTGGTTGGTGTATTTTCTATCGAGAATGTCTAAGGTCAAAACTAATTTATACTAAAGTGTCGTTAGTATTGGGTCATCCCGACAAGAATTATTATGACTCCTCCATTACAGATGGATGGACAGAGCTAATGCATAACGGCATTTAACCTTAGTTACAGCTCGTTCTTGACATGACTGCAATGGCACTAACGCACATTTCCATACAGCATTTATGCAGCGAATTAACCGGAGGCTGTCACCGAGGGGCCTGCTGATTGTGACTTTAAAGTCTTTTTCTCATAGTGTCCACGTTGGATAGGCCAGGACACACAGCCTAGGGGGGTACAGTTGCAAGAAAAGAGCTGAGTTTAAAAGAATAAACGATTGAACGTCTTATTTTACCACGTAAGGCCCACTGAGCTGCATAGCTCTTTATCAGAAGCGACCTGCCCACGATTGATAGCTCAATGAAGTAGCTTATCACGTGGAAATTAATACCAGAAAATAATCTAAGTGCACGTTTGATTGTCAATGTGGAGGGGGAGAAACCGGAGGACCCGGAGAAAACTCCACGTGCACACTCCAAGTATACATACGTCAGGGCCGGAATCGAACGCACGACCTCCTGTATACCAGGCGAGGGAGTTAACATCTCTTCACCACGGCGCTGGCTGTTTACATATCAGCTCTGTGTGTCTATGTTGTGTGTCTCTCTCTGTGTGTCTCTGTGTTGTCTCTCTCTCAAATTTAGAAGTTCACTAGGTTTGTTTTCTACCTGATGACGATTGCTTGTGTTGCAATCGAAACGTCGTATTCTATTATTTAATTTATTTTCTTTCTACGTGACTTTACCGAAAGAACCAAAGAGTAATTCCCGCAGTCACGAAGGCTTCAAATCAAGTTTGGATATGCTGTGTTAGACGGCAAGAGTTGGGGAGTAATTGGGAACAAGCATAGTCCCATTTAAGTGGCATGCTCGCAGGCAACCCAACCCTTTAACGGCCACATTTGCTTTGAGAGAATAAACACGTGCGTTGTGGCGCTCGCCCTGATCCGCATGGGCTGCAAGGCCGCACGTTAATCCGCACACGTGGGTACTGCTCGTTGACTCGCAATGAAAGGGCGTTTCATAGATTCACTCATGCACACGCACACACACGACAAAGATCCCCTGTAATATCTTTAACAGACTGTTGGGGCAATGGCTGTAAGCGAGTAGCAGCCTATGAAGGTCGGAATGGCACACGAGGGGGTGGGTGGCTATCACCACGCCCGGCCGCCTTTGTCTCCCGAGTGGCGATGTTTACACACCGCACCGAGTACTCGTATTGAGGCTGAGTCAACCTAGGAGAAGAGGCCCACGACCGGTTCAGAAAATCGTCGCTGGCGTTGGCCGTGAGCGAGAAATCGAACTCGGATTGCCCAGGTTTTGTAGCACAGCGTCGCGCTAACTGCTACACTACCGCTCCCCACACACACACACGCACACCCCTAAGGTCGTGTAGTGTGCCCCAGATTCAAAGATACCCAGGGTGGCCACGTTGGAGACCCCGGTGGCGCCGTTCGTTCAAAGCCCCTTCCCAATATTCCTCCAAATAGATGTTTGAATGCATGTTACCATAAATAAGTTAAAAACGTCTTGCATGAAAAAAAATTGTGGAAAGGAATTTCGAAAAACAAGAGCGTGCAAGGTTTGCACTTGCGCAGCGCTTGAGAGACAACGCTCTTCACGGAGGGTGGCATCTGCCCACCACGTCCTCTCGCCTGGATTTTGGTCGTCGTCTAAATCACTCGGTCGCATGGGGGCACCGACGGCGCCAGTTCCAGCTCGTGGTGACTTCGCCCAGCTAGTCGAGTCCACGCTGAGAAGGGGTTGTCGTCGTTACGGTGTAGGGCGGCAGGCCCTAGCCACCCAACCTGCCGTGCCTTTATCACGTGGCCATCGGCCAAGAAGATGTTGCACCATGCCGGGTGAAAATTACGCACAATCACGCCAGTGGGTATGTGGTAATATATATATGTTTTTTAAACGTGTACATCGTTTTGTTTTAACTTTAACGTCTTAATCTAAATGAGACCACAGTCGTTCACCTCTCCGTCATTGTCACTCACCTCCTGCTAGGGTTGCCAACCCCTCCCTGATTGGCCAGGGCTCTCTACTGGAATTGGCATCATCCTCTTGGGGAGATGACTCGGAGTCCATCGGAATTGGTATCGTCCTCCTAGGGAGAGATTTGAATCGGATATTTAAAAAAATATATATATATGAATAGCGCGACCAAAAAAAAAATCTCCCGGAATAGCTTTAAGTCAAAGATTTGGCGACCCCACTACGCGTTTGAAAAGAAACAACCTTTTAACCACAGCACAGGGTCCCAGAGCAGGTGGTTGGAGGCTGCGAGGGCGGATCGCGGGAGGTCGCCACGTGTGGCTACCGTTGCAGCAGCAGCTGCGGGCTTTTTTTCGCCAGGCGCATGGGGAGAGGTTGGTTTGATTGCGAGGTGCGGGGTGAGGATCAACCGGCTTGTGGCCACGATGACAGACCCATTTTCATTGCACAACGCAGCAGCAATTGCCGATGCTCTTGTGTATATAACCTTTACTGCAGCCCTGCACCCTGGTTCTCAATCGTCACAAAAATAAATGTTTGTTAATGAATATAGAGGCTTGATGAAACAAAGAAGTTGCACGTACGTGCGCGTACTTGATTTGTGTTTTCGATTATTTACCTTCTAAAAAAATATCCGGGCCATGTCTCGCACCCCCAGGAAGGGCATCTCTCACCCCCCCCCCCCCCCAGGGGTCCATGTACCCAGGTTATGAACCACTGGACTGTCACCGAATACGTCTCTCCCACGGATCCCTCTCCAGCAGTGCTATGTTGTTGTTATTGTTCCGTTCCGTGATGCCGTAGGTATGGATTGCAGCTGGGGTGGAGTGAGAGGGGACGCTGGACTGCCATAGAGCTTCCAACAGTGGATAGAGAATGGCCAATGATGGTGGTTGGTACGGTTCTGTGATATTATGGCGTTCTGTTCACTGTAGAATTTCACAGGGGTTGGGTGCCTCCCAAATGCATCGCTGTGTCCGCACGTTTCCACAAAGTGTGGCGTCCCATCAATTTGTCGGCCCTTTTTAGTCAGTCCGCTGCTGGACGAGGGCTTCTCCGCACCCTTCCTGGGGCAACGGTGTTTGCGTTACCATACTTCACCGTGCCAGTCAGTGCGGCTCGGTGACAAGGGGCGGAGGCGAGCACCAGACGTGGGAGCACAGAAGTGCAGTGCAACAACGGTGGGATTTCCGCATGACTGGCCCTCCTGCCCGCCTCGAAAAACGCGTGGGTGGCGTGGGCGGGCGCGCGGGCGGGTCACGCGCGCACGGCAGCGCCCTCGAGACGACTCCACCACCGCCAGCCCTCTCCTTCCCACCCCCTGGCTCGCTCGCTCGCTCGCCTCTTTCGCTTCCTGAGATCTCTGACGAGACGGGGCGCATTCCGGCTGGTGACTTTGCGTGGGGTGGGGGGTGTGGGATTCGTCGGCTGTATTCGTACAGCGCGCCGCACTGTACTGTCGGAGCGTGCAATTATTACAGACCGTGAACTTTACGCTGCGGCGGTGGTGGGGGGGTGGCGGAGCGAGTGGATTGGGAGGGCAGGGGTGTGGAGCAAATGGGTCGTCGGTGGTTTGAGGTGGTCGGTGCGCGTGTGGGCGGACCAGTCCGGCCTGTCGGCGTGGTGCCTGACGAGCCCTCGTGAAGTCGCGCATGATGGGACTTGCTGGGGTCTCGAGCCGTGAGCTGTACCAACCCCGTATCCCACCGCACGCACTCCCCTCCGCCCCCCCGTGCGGGTGCCGTGATGGCATGCTGAGCGTGGCGTTTGTCGGGAAAGTTCCCCGGGTTGCCGCAGCCTTGTGAAATTTGACCCCGGGGTTTGGCCAGTTCTTTTGGAGGTGGGTGGGGGCATGGTTGCCAACTTCGTGGTTTTGTTTGCCAGGTCAAAGCTACCTTTTCTGGGATTCCCATGGCAACAAAATGTTGTCGAAGCGACGACAACGATAAGCGTGGAACGTCGCGCTCCAAAGCACGTGTACCGACGTTAATCCATCGCTTGCACGTTCATTGGGCACTGACAAATCGAGCCACTTTGTGGCACGAGCACATTGTGCGGCTTTAGAAGCGATTCCACCCGTGTCTCAATGATCCTGAATCGCCTCTTCCAAGACGTCTTTCCAGTTTCGAAAAGCAGAACAACTACAGCAACCTCCTGGAGTGGCATCTCCTGAGTTACTTTTTCCGCCAGCAGTGGAGTGAAGCGAGCAATTGCAGGGCTGTGCCTCTATCTCCAAAGTACGTGTACCGACGTTAATCCATCGTTTGCACGTTCATTGGGCATCGACAAATCGAGCCACTTTGTGGCACGAGCACATTGTGCGGCTTTAGAAGCGATTCCACCCGTGTCTCAATGGTCCTGAATCGCCTCTTCCAAAACGTCTTTCCAGTTTCGAAAAGCAGAACAACTACAGCAACCTCCTGGAGTGGCATCTCCTGAGTTACTTTTTTCGCCAGCAGTGGAGTGAAGCGAGCAATTGCAGGGCTGCGCCTCTATCTTCTAACTTTTAATTCAAAGGTTCCTCCTTTGAATGACGTCGTCTCAAGACGCCACACCCTAGGAGACGCTTGCCCATCATCTGGGTATTTTGTTTTTATTTGAGGAGGGAATGATGGGTGTTATTCCAGTCTAAAAATGCAATTGTATTCTTTAAAAGCTCTGCTCACACTTTACCTTCGGGCGTTTGCCTTGTGTTACACCCCACTTCACCTCGGAAACGTAATCTTGCCTGGGCTTTGCAATTCATACACCCCGCTGCCTCGTAGCAGCGCAGAAGCGTGTGTGTGTGTATGCTGAGCTTCGTTCACACCCTAAGTAGTCAAACCGTGCTAATTGGAGGTGCGGGGAGTAAGGTCAACAACTGATGTGGCAGCGTTTACGTAAGCAAGTTTTCCCTGTGACCAAATAATCCGGGATGAACCCGACCTCGTCAGAGCTCGCAAGCTAAGCCGGCTTGAGCCTGGCAAACCTCGTTCAGGTTGGGCGACCGCCCTTCACGAGCAGGTGTTAAAGGCTGCAGGGCTGTGTGATGGACGGTAAAGGGCAGAGCAGCACAACTGGACTGTACTTCCATGCTCCCCCCGACTTCATCAATCGGGCACGATGGACCAGCGTGTCGAGAGACGGTCAAATAACGTGGGGGGGAGGCCGTCATCCAGCAGCGGATTGCACAAAACGAACTGGGCTGTAAATGTTTGTGCCGCGTATGAGCGGACGTGAACGAGCGTGGGCACGTCCACTCCCCTGTCGTTTAGAGAGCCTACGTGAACAAAATTGTCTACGGTGGCTCTCACTCCGAGCCAGTGCCGGGGCTTTATTCCAGCCGGGGTCAGTCCGAGACGGCGGCTAGGAAAATATTTCCGCGCCCGGCACACCACATCCAGGTTGTCATCCGGCTACGTGGCTACTCCAGGGCGCCACGGTGGCTAGGAGATGTTAACTACCTTGCCTGGTATACAGGAGGTCGTGGGTTCGATCCCGACCCTGACGCCTGCTGCTGTATATTTGGAGTTTGCGTGTATCTTATCATCATCATCATCACGATGGCTAGGAGATGTTAACTACCTCGCCCGGTATACAGGAGGACGTGGGTTCGATCCCGACCCTGATGCTTATTGTATATTTGGAGTTTGCGTGTCTCTCTCCCCGTGATCGTGTGGAATTTTCTCCGGGACTTCCGGTTTTTCCCTCCACAATTAGAATCAAAGTGCGTTTAGAGTATTTGACTGCTAGAAATGTCCGCATGATGATAAGCCACTTGGTTGAGCTATCATCTGTGGCCAGGTCACTTCTGAAAAAGAGCTACGTAGCTCAGGGGTCCTTAGCGGTTAAAATAAAAAAGTTTTGTTTAGCACTAACGACGGTGACGGCGAATTCACATTTGGAGTCTCTGCTCTCGAGTGCGCACAACCTGTGAGGATGTTGTCGTCCCCTCATTCTCTTCATCTGGCCCACAGCTCTCGCGAGGTTCGCCTGTGAGCGACAGACGAACCCGAAATTATTCCACGAGAAAAGTCAGTCCCTGATCGTGCGTGCGTCCGCCCCTTCCCCCTCTGCGCGTCGTGCTGCAGGATCTCACCCAGACCCTCGCCCGCTTCGTCGGTGCGTCCCGACGGCCGCGCCAATGGGGGAGATCGAGGGCACGTACCGGCGCGTGGACCCGGCCGAAGCGGCCAGGGGGAAGCCCACGCCGGTCCGAGCCACGCGGTCGGACGAGTCGGCCGCGGAGACCCACGGGAACCTGCTGCCTATCACCGTGCACCTCCTGGATGACACGGAGAAGATCTTCGACGTGCCGGTGAGTACCCGTCCCCCCGGCGTGCCAAAGCGACGGTCTCGCCGCTGGATGATACCGCCGGGTGAGGACCCCGAATGGGGGGGGGGGTTGTTTGAAAATATTTAGCCCAGACCGGTCAGTGCCCCGGGGTAGCTTTGTTGCTGGTCGTGTCCGGGAATCGATGCCGGGCCACCAGGCTTCATTGCATAGCGCGCGGGCCGCCATGCTGTCACTCTACCGCAAGCCAAATTTTAGTCGAGGTTTGTAAAGCTTTAACAAAAACAAGAAAATCTCGATCATTTAATATTCATCCCTGTCAACCCCTTATCAGTGCCCTACCGTATTACAGACCAATTCAGACCTTGTTGGTCACCCCGTACCCCTTATGAATCTCATCGTTCATCCTACAAAGTCCCGTCACAAGGGGCAAACACAAACGAATAAAACACGTAACACACAGTCGGATGTTTTAGCAGGCAGACGCGTCACTGTACGAGGTGACAACCTTGGTTTTCTGGTCAGTGCCACTGTTGTCTTTTCCATAATCTGTTATCACCGAAATAAGAATTGGGATCTACGGATGAGATGCGCCACTTTGCAAACGTAAATGATCATTGTGTGCAAACGTACTCGTATGCGAGGGTCCGGATTTATCCGCCTGTTGTATAGACGGATGTTCAGTTATCGTAGAAGCATTTTTCCTCTTCTCGAGTTACCTAAAGGTATCTTTAGCCGATTTAATGTGTTTACAAATTCTAATTCTAACTTTAACTGGCATGCGAACAATTCTAAACATAACCGGTGTCCCAACGTGGGTTTCTTCTTTTCAATGCACACATTCACTTGCGTGTGTGCGCGCGCCTTCCTGCCGCTCGAACAGTTGCTCCTACACGTGAGATATAGGCGAGTGCAGGGATAGGAGGATCACCTTGTCCCAACAGCAATTGACAATGATGATGATGATGTATGCACGTGTGTTGAACTTCTTTTCGCACCTTAAGTAGCCAACCGTGCTAATCGGAGGTGCTGGGGTAAGAACAACAAACTAAACGTCAAAAAGTAGTGGTAAAGAAGTGAGTTTTCCATCTAGCAAGAATTCGTTTTCAATTGATGGGTGGGGGCGCATAGTTGATGATGGGGGAGCAGCTTGTAGGTTGGGGTTAGAACTTGGCAGGAAGCCGTTGTGAGATTTAATCATGAAGAGGTGGAGGCTGTGATGGGAGGGGCCGGTGCGCAGGATGGAGGAGGGCAGATCGCCGACACTGGCATGAAAGTGGCACCCAGAAGTCGGAGACTCGGGGGAAGACCCAAAGCCAGATGGTGGGACACTCGTAGCAGACATTGTGGGGTTCTGCACTGGATCTAGCAGAAGGAAGGAAGCGATGGCTAGGTGCGCTGGCATCAACGGAATTGGAGGCGATGACCTCTTGACGACCTCTCGGTGCCCCCCCCCCCCCGGGCCCCGGGCGCGGGGGGTGGGCGCATCTGGCTTCCGCAGTCGTCAGGTGCAGCAGATTGGGAGGCAATCCCGGGCGACCTGTGTGCGCCATTAGCTCGAGGCAAGCTCGCAATCCAGCGCAGACGATTATAATTGCCGCAGTCCTCCTCGCACGTAAATCCCAGGCGGTTGTGGGGGAAAAAAAATATTCTCTTCCCCGTTTTCTCATTGTCTGAGCCTGTCTGCCGTTACGTAGCGACGGTCGTGTTAAGGTCCTGTTCTTACCCAGTGATTCCTGACAGCACTTGCACCTACGCCTACCCTGGCATCGTTCCTGTTGACTGGATCGAAGCTGTGGGTAACCCAGAACCTTGTCACCATTACGTGGAAAGACCTGTGACCATACTTCACCACGCTGGTCCAGTGTGGTTCAATGCACATGACGGGCACGGCATGAGGAGGCCTTCATCCAGCAGCGGATTGTCAAAAGGGGCCCATACATCAGAATACATTTCTATATATTTTTTTTTTCGAAACAGATTTTGGCTCGGAACTTCCACGTAAAGTCTATCGGCAGCAATGACAACATCGGGCAGTTTTGTGCGCTTAACTGCACTGCTTTGGTGACCACGAAAAACAAAACCCCATAAAGACCACACCCAGAGAAAAATCCCCCAAGAGCGAGTTGAGTGACGCTGCCGTGACAGCCCCCGAGTGGTGTCTGCACACGACCCTCACCGCGTTCGTCTCCCCACCCCCAGAGGTCGCAAACGGGTTTTAATTCCTTACCCGTACCCGGCCGCACCAGGGTCGCAAATGGGTACCCGTACCCGTACCCGGCCGGGTACAGGTACTCGTTCCCTACCCGTACCCGTACCCTACCCGAAATGAGTGACAAACGGCTACTCACCAGTGACTCACGGCCTACCCGTACCCGTACCCGGCCGCACCAGGTTCGCAAACGGGTACCCGTACCCGTACCTGGCTGGGTACGGGTAGCCGGGTATCGGGTAGGGTACGGGTATCGGGTACCCGGTTGCAACCTCTGCCCACCCCGCATTGACCCTGCCCAAGCCACCAGAGGGAGTTGCTTTTCTCGTGTTGTTCCTGGCCCGTTCAATAAGGGTGGGTCAAGGTCACGGCACGGGCAGACGCACGCGTCTCGGAGGCGCAGCGATGGGAAGGGGGCACGGATTGGGGAACGAGCGCGAAGGTCAGGACACCAACAACTTGGACGTCGGGAAAAGTTAATGCTGGGCTTGGGTCGGGGGACGCGTCGTCAGACGAGACTGGATGATGGCCGGTGGGCCGTGACTTAGGATGGCGAGGCCGCGAAAATGGGGAAAGATGCACGTGGGCGCGTACGGCGCGGAGATGGAGCAGTGAAATCGGCTCGTGTGTTTGGAGCTCATCAGCATCATCACGATCAATGGGCAGATAGGCCCCGTAGGTGTCCGCTGCACATTTTCGTCAGTTGTTTCCACTTTCATCTGGGAACTAGATGGATTGTTACATCGTGAGACCGTGAGAGATAGCGGATGGCTTGGGGAGGCCTTCACCCAGCAGTGGATAGATCGTGGCTACTAATAATGATGACGATGAGTGCCCTTAGAGTTACAGTAGTAATGGTCAGTCCTTGTTGTGTCAGGAGTTGAGGCGGTTTTGTCGCATGTTACGCACGCGAGAGTCAAGGACGACATTAGCCTTCAGCAATAAAAAAAACGTTGTGAAGTTATGGCCAGCAGTGAATCTCTCAATTGGATGAACAGAGCCCAGATCAGACTAGACGTGTCTATTCGCGGCTTCTGCTGGAGGGCCATGATAAATGTGGAGACTATTTTCCAGGCTGCGGTTTTCTCCTCGGTGTTAAAGATAAAAAAAAGTCAAAGTCAGAGGTGCGGCCTTGCTGTGACTTGCTAATGCGCGAAACTGTTGGTGTATAAAAATACACATTTCTGTTTAAAGATTCGTGAGGAATGAAACCTCAAAAAAAGCACGGTAATTTTTTTGACGAAAATGTCATATAGAGTGTTTGTAAAATAATAACTTTATGCTTTCAGTGTAGATGCATGTATGCAAAGATATCACATTGACGCACGAAGGATTACTTGAATAAAATGAAGTTACCAAGGAAAATGAGGAAAAGTAGTGTTGGGAGAGGCCCTGCGGAGGGTAACTTGGCCTTCTCTTCCACACTGGCCTCTGACAATTTTGGCAACGACAGGGTTACCCCACTCATTACCCCACCGCACGAGACCTGCCGATCGAAAGAAACTCGCCCCCCCACCCCCGTTGTTTCAACAGCCGAGAGGTCGAACGAACTTGCTACCAAAGTGCCCCCCTTACAATTTTACACGTATATATTATAGAACGTATTATATTACATGACGTATACCTACTAATAATCACCCATGAATGTCCTTAACGCTCGTGACGTCACTCCACATCGACCAGCCCCCCTCATTAATAATCATGAGCAAGTGACGTCACTCCACATCGAACAGCCCCACCTCATTAATAATGATGAGCGGGTGACGCCACTCCACATGGGGGGTGGGGCGAGACGCCTCCTCCCCCCTCCTCGGCGTCAACTCACAACCCTCACTACAAAGGCAGAACCCTCACGTCATCACGTGATCTCCGTGACGCTGTTGAGACATCAAAGTAAAAAGGACGTCACGATGAACAAGGGATTATAACCTTTAAATGAAATAGCTCTGTGTCACCGCGCCCTTACAAATTGCACACGCACTGATGCAATGAATATCACGTCGCGCTCTGCTTTTCACGTACAAGTTTCAGATTTACTGCAATACACCCGTCCTTGGACGGGAAAAAGGCTCGTCTATTTTATAACCACTGCTGAAAACCAATAATTAGGCCGCAAGTTCAGGGTCCAATGGAGGCTGCCGAGGTGTGTCCCTGGGATCGGGCGGATGTGTGCGTGTGTGTGTGCGCGCGTTTGTCTATGTGTGCGCGACGAACCCGGCGACCCGAGTTCGATTCCCGCTCACGGCCACCTCTCTGCTGATCCTGGGCCTCCCTTAGGTCGACTCAGCCTCAAGTGAGTATCTAGTGCGATGTGTAAATACATCGCCGCTGGGAAGACAAAGGCGGCCGGGTGTGGTGCTGGCCACCCACCCCCTCGTGTGCTGTGCCGGCCTTTATAGGTACTCGCTAAAAGCACTTGCCCCTACGGTCTGTTCAGACTATACAGGGGAGCTTTGTCTTGTGGCTCTGTAGCGACACTGTAAATAAGGGGGCCCTTCAGTGTTGGGACCTCAAGTTACAGCATTTGTTAGCCCCAGCTTTACTTGGCGCACGAAAGTCTGTTTCCTTGCACTCTTATTTCACCTCGTGATTTATTTTCAGTGTACGGCAATGTAGAATTGCATTGGCTTCACTTTGAGAGGCGGGAAGAGCTGACGCGCGGACGACTGAACATCGGCACGTTCATCGGAATCGGAATGTTTGATTATACTTGAGGAATCCGATGAGCTGTAAAGCTCTTTTTCACAGTGGGCTTGGGCAATGTCCGACGGTTAGATACGATGACCGATTGGTTGCAGCCCAAGGATGGAATGCACCCGAGAGCACGTTCACCGAGGAGGAGATGGAGCAATGAAATCGGCTCCCGGGGAGGATTGTTGTAGCTCGCGATTGTGAGAGAAACCGGCGATGGCTTTTGGGAGGGGGGGGGGGGCCTTCATCCAGCAGTGGATTGAACACAGCTGATTAATGACGACGACGATGAGTAGTGCGTTTGGCAGTCCCTTGCTAAGGGCAGGACATTTATTTGAAGCCACGCTGGGTGATGGCATGCAACCAATGGAGCGCTTTCAGTAGCGATAAGAGAGCTTCTTCTGTGCCGATGGCTCTTGGCGTTCATTTGCGAATGATTGCGAGCGACGGATTACGCGATGCCTCCCGGAAGGGTCGCCTTGTGACAAACGTTCGCTGTGCAGTTGTTGTTGTTGTGGTGGGAGGGGTGGGGGGGGGGTGGGAGGGAGGGAGGAGCCCCCCCCCACCCCCGAGGAATAACGTGCACATTGGAAGTGTCATCACGCAAATTCATCCACACTCGTTCATTGAAGCGGCGAGAGTCCTGCGGCCATCGGGGCAATGCAGTGCGGAGGAGGAGATGATGATGTTGGGCGGCCACGTGTGTAATTTAAAACTGTGCCCGCAGCTCCAAGCAAGAATCCCAATCATTTCTAGGGGTGTGCCCTTTCCTCCTCCTCCTCCTACCTGTGGTGGAGTGCAGTCTAAACTCGCCAGAGATTGAATACGCTTGTATAAGTCAGGGGTGGGGAACGTCCGGCCCGCGGGCCGTGTAAGGCCCGCAAAATAATTTGGCAGTTCCAGCCATCACATTAGGGGTGAGTTAATTAAATGTTTGACCAAGTATAACAGGCTAATCTTTAGGTTGATAATTTTGTATGGCCCGCGAATTATGTTATAAATGTCCAAATGGCCCTTGACAGAAAAAAGGTTCTCCCCACCCCTGGTGTAAGTCGATGCTGGCCACGTGCGTGATCACCCTTTAGAGAACGCCCCTTGGAGCAGAACCGCCACGGACTGCTGGCGGCACCCAGGCACCGTGCCGAGAGTGGAGAGAGGTGGACAACAACACGGGAACGCCTTCGGATTCGTTCATGAAACGCAAATATCCGCACGGACAAAAAAAGTGTTCCGATCGAGCTACTCCACGAGGTCTCGTAACAAATCACAACAGGATGAGAGAGAGAGAGAAAAAAAACGAAGAGCGGTGCGTGAAAGAGACAGTGTGTGTGTGCGTGTGCGAGGTGGTGTAGCGGTTAGCGAACTGCACTTCGAACCCGTTCGCCTGAGTTTGATTTCCGCTCACGACCAACACAACGTCTGCGAGGGCCGGGCCCAGCGCGTGCTCTCTGTTTGCTCGTGCGATTACGCTTGTGTGTGTTTTTTTAATTCTTTCAGTTTGCTTCCCACCGCCCCCCCCTCCCCAGTATGTGCGGTTCCAATTCCGAATTGTAGCGTTTGCTTTACAGAACGGTTAAGTTCCAGCATCTCCGATGCATTGTCAGGTCGTATGTAGGTTGAACTTCTTTCGCTCAGTACGCAGCCAACTGTGGTAGTCGGAGGTGTGGGGGAAGGACAACAAACTAAACACTAAAAATTGTGCTAAAGAAATGAGTTTTCAATTTGTTTATAAAAGTGCATAGTTCCAATAGCTTCCTAATATCGGAAGGAAGAGCGTTCCAGACGGCCGGAGAAGTGCATCTGAAAGCACGCGATGCGGTGATCGTCTTTGTTCGATGGCTCGCTAAAAGTCGCTGCGTGGTTGACCGGAGTTCGCGTGATGATTTTTATGCTCCTTGACGAGATCGCTCCACGTCCTGGCAGCTTTTCCAATCGGTTCCCGGACAAAAAAAAAGCCTCTCCAGCCTGTGGTGAGACGGAATGTGGGACATTGCGCCGAACAGCGTGCGAGACGACCCAGAAACACACTGGGCAGCTGTGTACGGCGCAACTGCAAAAATATGCGTATATGTATTAATGCCATAATTTCCCGACTGCCCATTCAAATTAAGTGTCGAAAATGCTTTCCTGGCATTCCAAAGTCCCCACCCCGCTCCAGCGGTGACAGGTAAAATGATCATTGAACGTATCTTTTGTGTGTCTGTCGGGGAGCGTTGCTGTAATTTCTTTGTTGTCGTATTTTTGCCTCATTTAAATAACAATACGTAATAAGTGCACAGTTACGCACGATGGGGTATTTTTTTTTAAAGATCTTAAGGATATTTGGTGTGTGCCTCCCAAAAGGATGAATTAATAATTTTGCAGCAGCTCCCGGAGCCCGATTGTCTGGCCAATTAGTGAGTGGGCATCTGCACAATATTAATTCACCACAAACCTCTCTGCCCGTATCCTCTGGGGTATTTGCGACTACAATTTATAATTGAGAGCATCGCTCAACCGCTTGGGTGAAAAGAAAAAAACCCAATATGATAATCCAATTTAAGTATGATGATGATTATGACGACGATGGAAAAGCATTACAAAATCCGCGCAACGCGGAAACGAGGCGACCGGTATAATAATCCATCCGCTCGGCTGCAATCGCCAGCGTTGCCAAGCAATCGCTTTTAATATCCGTGTTTATTAAACGGGGTTCGCATGCAGAAGTAACATGCATCGTCCTCATTGACTAACCGCCCCCCCCCCCCACAGTGCGTCCGCGCTCCACACGCCCACCCCCGCTCCCCCGTCCGTCTGTCGCTCGCGGTCGAACCTCACGAGAGCTGTGGGCCAGATGAAGAGATTGAGGGGACGACAACGTCCTCGCTGGTTGTGTGCACGCGAGAGGAGAGACTCCAAATGTGAATTCGCAGTCACCGTCGTTAGTTCTGAACGAAACATTTTTTATTTTACCCGGTATGGACCCCTGAGCTACGTAGCTCTCTTTCAGAAGTGACCTGGCCACGGATGGTAGCTCAGCCAAGTGGCTTATCATCATGTGGAAATTTCTAGCAGGAACCAAATAATCTAAACACACGTTGATTCTATATGTGGAGGGAAAAACCCGGAGGACCCGGAGAAAAATCTACGTGACCCACGAAGAGAATGTGCAAACTTCAAATATTCAGGTGTCAGGGTCTGGATCGAACCCACGACCTCCTGCACAGCAGGCGAGGTTTTTTTACGAGGAGTCATGTTTGCATAGACCACAATACCTGCAGTCATAATGCAAACAAAAAACACAACTCTGATAATGTATGCACTGTCTTTGAAGTTGATTGGTCCACACCCGAGATAGCTTTTCTTAGAGCCTAGTCTCACATGGGTTGGACCAGATGACGCCAAAAGGCGCACAACTCAAAGACAATGCACCATCAGAGTATGAGAGCTCGGGGTAAGCATTTACACCATTGGTACCTCATTTGCCAGTAAAAAATATGATAATTGTTTTTTTTACCCTTTTATCTGGTGTCAGTTTTGTTGCCAGATAAAAGGGTAAAAAACCAATTATCATATTTTTTACTGGCAAATTAGGTACCAATGGAGCAGGCGAGGTAGTCAACATCTCGCTACCACGGCGCCCCATTGCTTCATCATCATCATCATCACATGAGCTGATATCGGCACTCCCAATATCGATGAGGTCTCCCCAAGCCACCGCCATCTCTCGCAGGCACGCGATGCAGCAATGCATGAAGCGTCTGCACACGAGCCGATTTTGATCGCTCCATCTCGGCGATGGACGTGCCTCTGGGAGGCGTTCCCTCCCTTTGCTGCCACTCCGTCGTTAATCTCGACCGTGGGTCAATCGTCCCTTTTAGCCGTTCGCTGCCCAAGCCCACTTACGCTTCTGAACGGTCAGAATGATAATAGCCCTTCTCGGTGAAGAGGCAAGGAGTTTGTAAAACATTCCAGGAGAGCATCTTTTTGCAAAATATGTTCGTGGATTTTATGAGGCTCTCCTGAATAAACGATGTTATTCATCATCGTCATCAGCCATGGTCGATCCACTGCTGGACGAAGGCCCCCCCCCCAAGCCTTTGCAAACTCTCCCTGGTCCCACGATGCACCATCTGATCTCATCGCTCCATCTCTCCGGTAGACGTTCTCCAGGGCGCGCGTTCCCCTCCCTCAGCTAGCACTCTGTTGTGACTCTATTAAAGCTGTAATGTTTATAACTGTTGTTATTACAGTACTATCGATAATAACGTAAAAAAAATTCCCTCGCCATCCTGCCCTACAAATACTGTACAAAGCTTGAGTTGGAAGGAAAGCGACTCAAAAAAGAAAAGCAAGCAGTAAAGATGTTGCCAGCGCTGTTCACGGCCGATTGCACAGTCCGATGTTTGCGAGAGCTGGCGTGCCAGATGGCAAAAGGACTCCTAATTATGTCCGCCCGTTTAAAGGAACAATGTTTCATCGTGAGCATGTGACCCGCTGGGTAGCGCGATGGGGATTATCCTTGGCGTTAACGCTGGGCATAGGTCCAAACTCCATAACTGCTTTAATTAATAAATAATATATATTTATACAGGTGTCCCTCGATTTACGAAAGGGATGCGTTCATGAATGCATACCTTTCATATGGCTTTTCCCATTGATTACATTTTCGGACAGTCATTCCAACTCTGCTCCTAACCTAAAAACATACACCTATATCACTTTTTACAATACGAAAAGAATGATCACGAACGTAAATATGAAAACTTTTCAATAATAATTAATCGGAAGCAAAAATAGTTCACTTTTTCCGGTGGAGACGCCAAAAATATCTGTCGGCATGTTGGGATGGCTGGACAGGTGATGTCGACACGTCGCGCTTCAGGGACGCTGTCGAGGATGGATGACGCGGCCTCCTGGGTGGCTTCTCGTTTGACGGTCTCGCGGCGCGTGCCCCAGCGCCAGCTCGCAGACGTGGAGATTTTATTTCGTAAATCGAAAAAGGGTGCCACGATCGCGTTAACGCAAAGATGTCGTAAACCGAGGGGCGTCCATGTATTAACGTATCGGATAAACATCCAAAAGCCTTTTTGTCAGTCGATGAAGGCCGTGTCACAGTCATGTGGCTTGTTTGACCCCGCCTCACCGTGCTAGCCAACATCTGGCAGTTCAGCAATGGTGCAAGTAAGCCAGAATATGCTGATGAAACGCCGTGTGTAGAAACCGGTGCAGATTTGAACCAACGCAGCCAAACATATTCACTCCCAGAAGGCCTTGTGGTTTACGGGAAGTGTTAAAAAAAAAAGGCTTTTATTTTCTGCACGGACGGACAGATGCATCTGTCGGCTTTATTTATTTTGTTGCTGATATTCTCCACAGCGACGCAAATTATTATTTTCTGTTGCTGTGTGTGTGAGGATCCCTCGGCTGCCATGGACGTGTCCTACGTGCCATGTGCATTAACCTCACGCCCAAACGAGTGTCGTAAAAAAGACAAATATCGCTAATTAAATATTTCACCTGGATATAATCTCTCCGGGATGGAACTTCTCATTTGGAAGGGTGTCCAAGGTGTTAATTAACTCGCAGGAGACCCGTCGTGACAACGTGTACAAACATTTTAAAATATATAACCAATACGTTTATACAGTAAATATCACACCCAGTCGAACACATCTATAAATACATATAATCACAACGCACGAGTGCACACCGCCGGTTTTCGTGCAGAATAATGTTCTCTCGCTGTAGCATTCTCAAAATGTGTTGCGGCGTGAGCGTGGGGGTAACCAAAGGGTCAAGCGAGTCGAGGATGGCGGCACGTTTCAGTTTGCCTCGGTGATGCATGTGTCCCGTCGAGGACCGTGTGCCCTCATTTGAAACTTGCCATCTCATTCGCTTTGCTTTCTCTCATTTATTTCGCGTCGGTCTCTCGCTGCCGTGCGTGACGTGGTCCCTGCCGCCAAACCTGCAACGCTCCTACCGAGCGCTGTCTCAGATGGACTTTCTGTTGAACCGCCTCCGCCGCTCCTCAATGGGATGTTTGTCTCGGTGGCGCCTGCCGTAATGGATTGGAATTCGCCTCCCCCTTCCCTTTTCCCATCATCAACCCCTCACTCCCATTCCACCCCTAACTCCCGCTCACAATCCACAAGCACGGCGGCCCCGGCTTTAGGGGAAGGGGGGGGGGTACTTGAATAACGCTCCGCAGAGGTTTGCGCCTGGAGAGAGAGCGGGTGAGCGAGAGAGGGGTGGCACAATCGCGGCCCTGTGTCCCACAAACAGCCATCGCTATTCTGGAGCCTGGAAACGCGTCTAAAAATACGGCGATTGCCGAGGTGCAATGTGCAGTTTCGAATAGGGCCCTGTCCTGTTTTTTTTTCCAGGATCTCGCCCTCTCGTCGAGCCAGTCCTGGGAAATGTGTAACTCTTCCCGGAGCGTTAATAGTCCCAGTTTTTGTCAGTTGTGTAAAAATAATGATGATAATTAATAGCTCGGGACAGTCCATTAACATGAAGTTCTCTCCTTTTCTGGTATTGTGAGATATTCTTCTTCTTCCCATGTGTGCTGATACTTTGTTCCTCAGAGGTGGCGACGCGAGTTTGCGAGCACTGAATCGTGCAGCCTTCGGCCTACTGGTTTTATTGACAGAAAGATGAGAGTGTCTGTTTAGTTTCCGATTTAGAAGGAGTTTAGTAAGCGTTAGATGTTGGACTTTCCTTCAAAAAGCACATTCGTCAACTCAATATCGGTTCTTAAGTTTGCGACGCATCGATCGAAGAGTGAGTTTAACTATCTATGCCTTTTTTACATTCCGTATGTAATGGGTTCATGTAACCCCAAACTCATTTCAAATTGAAAATTCATTTCTTTAGAACTGCTTATTTGTGTTTAGTTTGTTGTCCTTCCCCCGCACCTCTGATTAGCACGCTTGGCTACGTACAGTGCCAAAGAAGTTCTACGTACGCACATCCAACCCCTCCAGCCACTAGAGGCCCCGCTATGTTCACAACAGTGTAACAACAACAAAAATTGTTATTTCTTCAACCGAAACCAAAAATCACCAGGCTTCATTGAAGCGGGGCGAGTCCCCTACGCTTCCTGCAGTTTCATCTTGCCATGAGCTCAAAGCAAGCCCTGAGTAGAGATAGCAACATGTGCTTTTGGTCAAACCCTTATAACTTAAACTGGGTCACAAAAAATAAAACCACAGCCCGCAGGGGGAGCGTTCCGTTTGTGTTTTTTTTTGTTCTGATGTGGCCACTCCAGATGCCGTTTCCTCCAGGAGACTTTATTTTTTCCCGACGGTTTGAAGAACGCTCTTGTCAAGTGATTCACAGGCCATGCCGTCTCGTTGCCACGGGAACGCGGGACCGGCTTTTGCCAAGATTATTCCGGCTCCCAGCGGGGAGCCAGGCGGCTCGAGATGCTAACCAGAAGTTCGCGATGCTTAAGCCAGCAATGGTCGAGGGACGTTTTGCGTTTCAGCAACCCGCTTGTCTTGCTCGTGTGCGATTGCTCACTCGCATCACTGCTGGTGGAAGGACCTCAACTAGAGGGAGCTCTAGAGGGCCCCTCTAGAGAGAGGGTGTTTGGCCTACTCTTCCACGCTAGACCACTCGTCTTGGAAGAATAGGTGGAAGTACCCACACTTTCCTCGACCGCATGCGTGCGACTAACCTGCCGATCGACTTGAAATACGGTTGTATCCGTTTGTACCGTTGAGTGGATTAAGAAAGTTGTGCCATATTGTCAGCTGCCATGCCAGGTGCTCGAATCGAAGTGGACTGCAAGTGCAGGGTGGTTGCTACACAGTGGCAGCATGCTTGCTCACATTTATTTTATCGGGTTGTGTGCACGTACGTTTGAACTTCTTTCGCGCCGTACGAAGCCAACCGTGCTAATCGGAGGGGCGGGTGAAGGACAACACCATTGTAAACATTTGAGAAGACTCAGCAGATTCTCGTGAAATATATTTCTTGTTTCCCTGCCCCCACATTCCGGTATTGTTACTGTGGCAGTTAACGTTTTTTTTTCAACAAAACAAGCTTTGTTAAGTGTCGTTTAGCGAGCCGTGTATTTATTTTTCAGGGCGTGTTGCCAAATAGGTTACATTAAGAGCCCGATTCACTTGTGAGATCGTGTTTATTTCGGTTTAAATTTGGCAAAAACATGCAAATTGCTCCATAACGGAACAGTGTTCCTTGTCCATAAAATATTTGTTTATTAAGCACAGTTCCTGCTCAAAGGAGTATTGATGCGATGGGTATTCTAGAATTTATAGCCCTGAGCCAGCGGCGGAAATTGCACATTTCTATGGCAGGGGCGAGTCTCTCCGTTGAACAACCCTTGCCGTTGACTTCGCCAAAATTGATACTCGTTGGAAGGCCGTTGAAGAAATAAGCAACAACAACAAAAATTCACAATCTGTCACGTGGCCTTGTGTGAGCCTCAATAGACCACTAAAACGTGCAACCCCCGGCGGAGCCGATCATCGTTATTACCATACCGTTATTACCATACCGTTATTACCATATCTCTATTATCATATGGTAATTTGTGCATTTGCTTAGGGGTAGTCACGGTGAAGGAGGGCCTGCTGGGTCGCACGGTAATGCAAAGTGTTAGCGGTTGTCGGCACGTCCTCGTGGGAGCGTGCCGCAAAGGACCTTCGGCGCGGCCGCGATTAAATGCAAACATCTCCAATTGGAGCAAAAAGCAATTTTCGGCCGTTTTTCTCGCGGTATCGGCGGCACGACACGGGGGCATCGCAGTATTCCAGGTCTCGTTATTTCGTTTTTTTTCTGTTCCCAGCGCTTGGTCTAGAGCAAGACTCGTAAGCCAGGCCATGTGCCGTGATGGGCGCGGGGGGGGGGGGGGGGCCGGCCGGCCCCCTTCGCCCCTTTCCCCCCCCCGGGGGGCGGGGGGGCTATCAGATGCGGCAGTGTGCTATCTTTGCTCTGTCGTAGAGGCCACGTCTGGTTAATTTCAAGGGCACGTGCCAAATGCTGGCGCGTGTCCCATCATTTCGTCGGGCGGATGGTGCCATTGTTCGACTGAACTAGTCTCTTGGGGGCCTTATAACTGAATTCTCAAAAGAACGTAAAAAAATGCTACGGGTGGCACGCAGACTCGGAGCTGGTTGAATGCTCCCTCGTTGAGGATGCTTCTTTGAACCGGGAACAATATCGTTTCTCCGTTGCTTGTAACCACCCCCCTCCCCACCCCCCAATCGGCTTTCTGCAATCGACTGGATTCGTCGTCCGAACGTGAACGAGTTTGACCGCTGCGACGCGATTTGGGTGAATGCCGTCGTCTGAAATAACTGCAGAGGCGGGGGGGGGGGCGGCGTGCTTCCTTTGGAGAGAGGGACGCTGTCGGTCATAGTCAGAGGAGAAGAGGATGGCTTCGAGTGTGGTGGGGTAAATTGTGGGTATTCCCACCTCTTCCAAACGTGTCTGGTCAGTATGGAGGAGCTCCCTCGACTGGAGGTGCTTCCACCAGCAGTGGTGTGAGCAAGCAATTGCAGGGCTGTGCCTTTATAGTTTTTCTTTATCTTACAGTTGTCTAAAACGTGTCTACTGGGGGCGCATTCATGGGGGCAGAGTGCTCTGCCGTGGTAGCAGCTCTTGCCGAACGACGTCACACGGCCCGTGCAGCGGCAGTGTGACGTCACCGCCCGCTCAGCCAATGAGCGCATACGTCACCCCCGCGAACCGACAGCTGGCAGTGTGAGGTACGGCGCCTCCGATTGGCCGATTATTGACACGTGCACACCTAGCGAGGCAGCTGCACGGGCCGTTAGCTCCCATTGCGATGTGCTCTGGGCTCACAGGCCGTTCAACAGAAAAGCGCCCTGCCCATCAAACGCAACCCCCGGTCTGACGCGGAACCGGTCGGTGGAACTCCCCCACACAGGCAGGGATCGATCGTCCTAAGTAACCGCGCCGTAGGCCACGTTTATGCGCGCACGACTACTCCGTCCCCGGGAGGGGGGCGTGTTTGATGTAACGATTATTGATTGGATATTGGTTATTGGTCGTAACGTTGCCTCTGACCAAACCAGCCGTAATACGCGTGCCGCCTCGTCAGATCTCGGAAGCTAAGCGGGGTCGGGTCGCATTCACGGCCGCTGCTCGCGAGACGCGTGGCGCAGGCCTGCCGCGTGGCTACGTTGTGGGCAGCTCGGCGCAGGCTAAATGAGTTCACTGTACTTCTATGGCCCCACTTCTCTTGCCCCCACGTTTTACGCTCCCCGCCTTCACCAACCTGCACTGATTTGCTGTGACTGCTTTACGCAGTGATTTATCCAGCAGTGGTTTTACAAAGAGCTGTACACGTGCATGAATTCCATAGGACACTAATTCACATTCACTCTCTCCAGTACTTTGTTCATCCTGTAGCCGATCCATCCTCTCTGGGGGGGGGGGGGGTGTCCATAAAATGAGCCCCACTTTGTGGACAAGTCAACGGCTGTTGTCCGGAATGTAGAATTGCGCCCGCCGTGAGAACATGGAATTTCCCGCCATTGTGCCTCGGGGGACCATGAACAGGAGATGAGCGATCATTTGAGCGGTGCGGGGGGGGGGACAATCGCTCCGTTCGTTTTGCTTTGTCGTTGAAATTTCGACTTGCGAGGTTTTTTCGACCTCATTTGTGGAACTTTCCCGCTCGTTGACCGGCTTGAATATTCTCCTCTTTTTTTTTTACCTCCTCCCCTCCCCAAACAGCCCAAGGCAGAGGGCATCACCCTTCTCGCCACCGTCTACAAGTACCTCAACCTCGTCGAGAGCGATTACTTCGGACTGGAGTTGGAGCCCTACCCCAAGTGCGGATTCACGGTTCGTGCTGAGCCGGGACGTTTTCGCATTTCGCGTATCGCGTCCATCAAGCAGGTTGAAGACTCGGTGACACCCGCGGGGTTGAGTCTCATTTGCAAGAGTGACCCCCGGGGGAGGGGGGGGGCATTCGTGTGCCAGCAGTGGGCGACGACTCCATCTTATTTTTCGATTTAAAGCTTTCGTGACTGCAGGGATTCATCTTCTTGGTTCTTTCGGGAAAGTCACATAGAAGGGAAATAATAAAATAATAAAAATAAAACATAATAAAATGATTCTTTTATAAAACATAATAAAATATTTTTTTTATAATGTTTTATTTTTATTATTTTATTATTTCCCTTCTACGTGACTTTACCGAAAGAACCAAGAAGATGACTCGATCTTACTTCGTGTGTGTTTTATATTCCAAATCGAGTGATTTTTCAGGTAATTTTTCGAACGCGGCAAATTTGCTCCCTCGGCACCACATCTGGACCGTGCAGAAGAGGAGAACCGATGACGTCGGGGGATCTTTTAACGTCTTATCGTGAAGCAGAGGGCGCGTGTTGATTGTGGTTCTTACACACTGCAGTGTTAATCAGGGCGGTCGCAGGATTCGAACGGTGAACCCCCGCATCGCTCTCCTGTTCGGTCGCTGGGCCGTGCCACTGATGATGATGACGACGACGAACGATTACAGGAGGAGGAAGTTGCGATAGTTTGACCGGGCCTCTGAATCACCAGAGGGATTTCCCAGCCCCATCCTGTGGCTGAACTTCTTTCGCACCGTACGTAGCCAACCGCGCGCCAATCGGAGGCGCAGTGTGGAGGGGATGAGCAGGAGAGAGGTCTGTCAGCCGAGGAGCAGCTGGGCGACGAATAAAGCGGCCGGGATGGGGAGATGAGCGGAAGACGTTGTGCCGATGTCTAAAGATGACCAAAAACCGCGAGACATTGAGAGAGTTGATTGCCAAAGCATCGCTAAGTCTCTCACAACCCCCACGGTTAAGAGACCGATGGTGCTGTCGTCGTCATCATCAACATCAGCACTGTTTCATCCACTGCTTGATGGAGGCCTCCCCAAGTCGTTGCCACCTCTCAATCCTGCGATGTATCAATCCAACTGGCATCTGTGGAACCAGCTGATCTCATCATCGCCCTTTCTCCTCCGCGGAAGTCCCCTCTCCACATCTGTTCCACTCCCGATGATGATGATGGTGATGCTGTTGCTGCTTATTGTTACTTTTTTAAAGCTCCCTTTCAAGGAACGACAGTAGTTTCAGCTCCAAAGGCTATCATCCTTCGATTTAGAAAGTGTCATCTTGTCAACGTCACCGTGCGGTCCCTGTGAGCCTTGATGCACAGATGGACATTCCACACGACAAGAGTGGTGCCTTCCTCAAGTGAAGAACAGGTCTTAGAGTCGTGGCTCTAAGACCTGTTCTTCACCTGAGGACGGCTGCTTGCGTTGTGGCCGAAACGTCGTGAGAATTATTTTATAATGTTTTATTTTAATTTTTTTCTTATTTTCCTTCTACGTGACTTTACCGAAAGAACCAAGAAGATGAATCCCTGCAGTCACGAAAGCTTTAAATCGAAATTTAAGAGTGGTGCCTGTAAGACGACCAATTTTGGCTCCCACAAAATGATTAACGTTTTATTTCCCCAACCCCCCCCCCCCCTGAGGCTGAAGAAGGAATCGTAAAAGAAACAAAACAATTACGGAGACACTCTACGTCGAAATTCATTTAGCCACAGCGGGATGCCCAATTTCAAGTTGCCTGTTTATGCAGACCACCCTTTGGCAAACTGGTTTGGCGGTAGAAACCCACGAGCCTGATGGGATCACCCTGAATGCACCCGACGATGTGTGACGTCGTGCTCGCTGTCCCCTGTTGTGCACCCCCCCTTCCCCCTCCCTTGTCTCTCCAGGTTTGGCTCGATTCCCAGAAGCCCATCGCCAAGCAAGTAAAGAGTAAGTAGACGGCCGCGGCATCACCACCCCTCCCCCCGAGCACCGCAGTCGGGAAAATGCAACGCTCCGTGGGTGTAGCTATTGGTCAGGTGGGGGGCCCATGGACCAAGTGGGGGGCCCAGTGGTCAGGTGGGGGACCCACGGGTCAGAGGGGTCACGAGTCGCCAGATATGTCAAGAAGGGGCCAATTGGCTAGAGGGGGGTGGGGGGCCCATTTAATTTCTTGCGGCGGGGCCCACACCGACCGCGTTAGGCCGCTGACATCCGCTCTGAGTGAGTGGCACTGAGCAGCCCTTGTGATGAAAGCACTGCAACACTACACATTGTATTAATTTAATAATCGTCAGGCATGTAAACGATGCGTTAATCCATTGATTGAAATTGTTTCTTTGCGCTCACGTTGCATGCGTGAGGTCGCCGTGTCGGTGAGAATCGTGGTGCATTGATTGACGTACGACAGGTGGTGGATTTCACGTGTGCTTTGTTCACGATCGTGAAATGCCTCGTTAAAGGCCCTGTACTCATTCTCGGCAATGTTATTGTTTTATATCTCTCGTTTTTGTTGCTGATGCTGTGCTCGCGCAGCCCCCCCCCCACGCATCTCCCGTGCCGTGTAAAATATCCCGGGCGAATGGTTAAACGGGACCAATCGTGTAACAAATTCAATCGACTCGAATTAATAATTTGAGCCGGAACAGTCCAGAATGCAGTTCTAGGAATTGTTTTTTGAAGCGGCACATCCATCTCGCTCGATTTTTGCCCTCGCGATACTGCACCTAATTGTTTTTTTTTCCATAAACGCGCTTGCAAGATTTTCGGAATGCATCATTGTCAAGGATGGGCGTTACCTTGTGATCAATTGGTCGTGCCTTTCGCCGGTAATCCCTACTCCAAGGCAGCCTGGCAGCATTCCGGAAACTATCGACAGAGAATCTGAGCTATAATACAGTTTGTTTGGCTTTGATCGCGTTAATAGAAACGTGTCGTTAAACCCGCCACCACCCGACACAGCCAATTAGTACACATTTGTAAATGTTGTGGATTTATTCTCCAACACACCCGTGTGCTGTACTAGTAGCGCATTGGCCACGTTCTGTTTATGTGACAACCCTCACGAATTGGCTGTCAGGTCGTGGCGGGTTTAACGACACGTTTATATATTTACGCGATCTAACCCAAAACACCTCTATTATGGATAATATTGGTCCCGAAAGCCAACATGTTAAACAATCTTAGCCATGAGTCAAATAATAATTTTGTAAGTGTATGATGCAATGGATGTGTTGAGCCAGAGAATCGATTTAAGTTGCGTGAAGTTTGTTAAACACGTGGCACATTTCCGACACAAATCTGCCACCAGATCGCATGAATACTCGTCAACGTAAACTTTCTATACAATTTTTATCCTTTGTGTCTTTTGGTAAAGCCACGTAGATAGAAAAAGAATGAAATTATCACGACGTTTCCATCACAACACAAAAATATAGCGAGAGCTGCCTGGCTACATTTTTTCACTTGATGACGATTGCTTGTGTTGCGATCGAAACGTCGCGATAATTTCATTATTTTTCTTTCTACGTGGCTTTGCCGAAAGACCCAAAGGGATATGAATTCCTGCAGTCACGAAAGCTTTAAGTCAAGATTCTATACAATGTCATGCTCATAGTACATTGCAATGCTATATTAATTAGCGCCGTGCATGCTGACGTGCCTGTACGCACGTACGTACGTGCGTGCGTCCGTGTATTCTCTTCCAGAGCCAAAAAACGTCGTTTTCAAACTCGGGGTGAAGTTCTTTCCTGAAGACTCGAGCCAGCTGCAAGAGGAAATCACAAGGCAAGGACCAGATCACTCAGAGACAAAGATCCCGTGTAGACTTTTTTTTGTTTGTTGCGGTTGCGCCCGATTCAAGAGCCGAATGGCTCACAGGGCTATACCTAATAAATGAACTTGAACTTGACTTGGGGGGCAAGGACTATCTAGCGAGTAGCACCTAATAAAGGCCGCCACTGCACACGAGGGTTGCGGGTGGCCATCACCACACCCGGCTTGCATTTGTCTCTCCAGCGGCGATGTTTAACGTCACCGGCGAAGTCACCCTCTGCCCTCTTTGCTACGAAGCCCCCTGTCCGACTCGTGACCACGAGTGGGCTTCATCTTGCCGTATTTCTCAGGATAGATGAGACGTACTTTTGTTTTTGTAGCAGTTTTGTAACAAAATACAAACGTTGGGGGTTTGGGGGGTGCGTATTACAATCAGCTTAAAACCTGGCCACCTGGACACGCAAGTTGGGGTTACGCACACGATGTGGGCTCCTGTGTTGCAGTCACTGCTGGGGCAGGCTGAGATCGATTGGCACGGTTGGCTACGTACGGTGCGAAAGAAGTTCAACGTATGTGCACACGTACAAGCTCGACTTCACTCGAGGAGCCGGTTTAATCGCGGGCGGCCAAAACCCAAACTTTAAACCCAGCTGTGACCTCTGAGCCAACTGGTGGCCACCTAAGCTTTTGTGTTTTTTGGTTTGCGCTCGAACGTGCCTCTCGCCCCGCTGCCCTAATTCTCTTCCGTGTCCGTGCTACACTCCAATCGAGCATTATTCGTGTGATTTCTCCCATCTCTTGTGCCGACCTCCACCTCCCCGCTCCCCCCGCCGTCTCGTTCATTCATTCGTCCGTTGTCCGACTGGCGTGGGGGCCCCCCTGCTCTGTGTGTGCAGGTGCCGGCCTGTGGAGATCTTCACACACAAACTGTTGCCTTGGTCCTCGGCAGTTTTTAATTTGCCGCCCGTTATCCCCGTCGAGCGCAGCAGCGTGACCTTTGAAACGCTCCTTTTTTGCAGTTTATTGACTGAGCTAATGCATTCTCCTGCAGATGAACCAAAGGGCATTTACGCGCCTGTGTGTGTGTGTGTACTGGGTACGTGCGAGTTTGTGTGTGTGTGTATGTGGAGTTCGATTCCCGCTCACGGCCAACACCAGTGACGATAATCTGAATCGGTCCTGGACCTCCCCTAGGTCGACTCAGCCTTAAATGAGTACCTGGTGCGGTGTGTAAAAACATCGCCACCGGGGAGAGAAAGGCGGTCAGGCGTGGTGCTGGCCAATCCACCCCATCATGTACTTTGCTGGCATTCATATGTGCTCGCTAACAGCACTTGCCCTAACAGTCTGTTAAGGCTACGTGGGGGATCTTTGTCTTTGTGTGTGGAGTTCGATTCCTGCTCACGGCCAACACCAGTGATGATTATCTGAACCGGTCCTGGGGCCCTAGGTCGACTCAGTCTCAGACGAGTACCTGGTGCGATTTGTAAACATCGCCACTACGGAGACAAAGGCGGGCCGGGCGTGGTGTTGCCCACCCACCCCTTCGTGTGCTGTGGCGGCCTTCATAACAGCACTTGCCCTAACAGTCTCTTAAGGGCTATACGGGGATCTTTGTCTTTGCATGTATCGCATGTACTGTGTGTGGAGCTATATGTGTAGGTATACAGATTACGTGCATGTATGTATATGCCTATGCATATTCCAGTGTCTGTATGTAGGTTGCACGCATGTATGTTTGTACTTCGACACTCCTCGTGGCTTCGAGGCGCACCTAGCCTGGTACGAGTACGAGTATTCCGTTAATCGGGGATGTTGTTACCGTACGGCACGACTACATTTGAAGTGCTGTTATCATCGGTCGGTCGCTTGACCCTGGCCGGAGCGTCGCGTTCCCCGACGAGACGATGCCGGGGGACCCAGCAGCTGTCCCCGAAGCGCCGAGCCGAGCCCGGTGCACGACCGCGAGTTGTTTGACATCGGCCTCGACAGCGCACGTCAAACGCGGTCTTCTCCGTCGCGGCAGAAGTGTAAAAAAAATATATTAAAATAAAAAATAATAAAATGCCGCGGGAGCTCTGACGGCACAAAATCTGCTCACGCTGGGAGAAATAAATTAAATCCTGCCCGACACAGACTTAATGCAGCGGGCAGTCGGGCCTAATTTGTTGAGTTGCCGAGCGACTGACAAAGGACAAATTTGTCACCGTGGCCTTTTCAAAACTCTGGGAGAGGACCCCGGGGTAAGGTCGCGCATTTCCAAAGCAGAAATGGAACCGATGCAATTTTCACAACCGGGGCCCGAGTGAAAGTGCACACCCTTCTACGCAAGCAGTCGGGATCCGCTGGAGATTTTCGTCCCTCGGGTTTCTATCGCGAGACGTCACGCCGCCAGCGCCGTCGAAGATTTATTTGGCCCAAGTTTATCGCCGCGATGTTGTGGTCTTAAGCTTCCAAAATTGGATTCCGATGCCACTCCTGGCCTCGCCCCCCCCCCCCCTTTTTAATTTAACTGCAAAACGCAACGTCTCAATGAAGAATCACCACGCTTGCGTTCTGATGGAATCCGGCGCTGACAAATCCACTCGCTTCCGCCGAGTGGTAATCTGCGGAAACACCCCGGGGGGGAGGGGGGTGGGGGATGCGAACACTCGGCAGCGGAGCTGTCTGAGCGATGAGAATTCACCCGGGACAATGTTTCTCGGGAACGCGTGCGTCGGCCCAAGAGAAACGCAACGCTCCATATAAAAGGGCTGTCGCGCGAAACGTTAAACCCCGTGGCGATCTTAGACGTTCGATGTGGTGATTTGTGCATCGCAAACGTACGTCGTCGTAGTTTTGTTCGCATTTTTGTTGAGCGTTCGGCCCGCTTTTTTGTTCATGACGATGGCGGTTTTCATTTGGGCACGGCGCAGCGGCAACGTTTTTTTGTTGTTTTTCGAAACGGGACGTTCAGCCGCGGGTGACGTCTCCACGCGGTCAGGGGCCGTACCATTTCTATTATACTACGAGCTCCAAAGCATGAGCACATTTACTTTGCAGCAGCGGCTCTCAGAGTGCGGTTCCCCCGGACCACCGGCGGTCTTGCAACGCTCCGCCACGTGGTCCGCAGGGCTGTGACGCGAACGCAGCTTGATCTGGAAATAATGACGACGTATATAGACCTTTTTTTTCAGACAATAATTCATATTTAACTTGTGATATTGAATTAAAAAATTAACTTAGGTCAACTGCCTTGATGTAACTACCCTACCCCTAAGATCTAAATGCTCCTCCCTCCCCTCTGCCTAAAAACAAGCCTTACAGCTGCGTTTACTTATTTTTTTTTTATTACGCGTCGGTAATATGAATAATCATTTTATATTCGTCGTATTTTGAGAGAGAGGTAAATGCGTTTTGTCAGCAGCGGTGGAGGTCTGGGCGGTCCGTGGAAATGTTTGAGTTGGCCGCGTGGTGTGCGGGCCCAAACAGGGTTTGAGAAGCACCGCTCTGCAGCATCTTAATATGCATACACATTTTGATGCTTACGTATAAACAATTTGTCTTGCTTCGTCTTATGATACCGGGGGAACAGCACCGCGGTGAGAGAGCACTTGCGGTTGAGGCTAACACGGCGGTCTGTGCGGTGCGTCCCCCCTACCTCCACCGCGTGTGTGCGTGCGTGTGTGTGTGCGTGTGTGTGCGTGTGCGCGTGCGTGTGCGTGCGCGCGTGCGTGTGCGTGCGCGCGTGTGTGCGTGTGTGTGTGTGTGTGTGTGTGCGCGTGTGTGCATGTTGCACAGGTACCAGTTCGCGCTGCAGGTCAGACAGGACCTCCTCGCGGGTCGACTGGTGGCCAGCGAGATGTCCTCCTCACTCATGGCCGCGTGCCTCCTCCAGGGTGAGTGAAGTGGAGTCGCTCAGGGTCGGTCGGTGAGTGTGTGAGCGATTCAGGGTGAGCGAGTGATTCGGAGTGAGCGAGTGGCTCGGAGTGGGTGATTGAAGAGTGATTCGGAGTGAGCGAGTTATTCGTGACCTTAAAGTCATCCGCATTTGACAGAAACACCGTACCCACTCTCGTGTTCACACTCAAACGCAGGCTCCCGATCATTTACTTCCACCAGGCCAGCCTGAAGCTCGCACGTAAACAAAAGTCGCTCTCGCGCTCCCCACATCGCTCGCACACAAACACGCGAGGCCTGCGTGCAGTCCCGTTGGAGCGAAACGCCTTTTGCCTTTTATCCGTGCTGGTGCGGGGGAAGAAATCGACAGATCCTATTATTCGCGACTATTTGTGGAATCGCTGCTGTTAACCTCACAACATCGGAGAGGTCAGCAACGAGAGAAAGGGGGCCCATTCCGTCCATCAAGCTCGTTGTGTCAGGAAACTACGAACAAGCTGTGAGGCAGCCACCCACGGTACCAGCACCAACAATTGCCCAAGCTCTGCGATCCGCCATTAGTGGGGCGATGGTTGGGCAGACGTGGTGGCGCAGTGGTTAACTCGGTGATCCAGTCACGGCTAACATTAGTGGTGAGTGATATCTGAATGATTCTAGTGCAACCACACCCTTCAAGCCGAAAACGGTGTGGTGGGGGGGGGGAAGCCCTCATCCTGCAGTGGGTTAGGAAACGTAGCAATCATCACCCCCTGCTGCAAAAAAAAAACCTAACAGGACCCAGGACCCTCCTGCCAGGAAAACAGGCGGAAGAATTACAATATTTCACGGTGGCCCGAGAAACTTTATTGGGGGTTGACGATGTGCTCCGTGGCTCCGGAAAAAATGGGGACCAATGAGCTCGAAGGGAGGGATGCGGTCGGGAGGGGGGCAGAGGGAGTTCAGTCGTTTCTTGTTACGTGGGTGGAGGAAGGAGCGGTAGTGCGATCCTGGTTCGATTCCCGCTCACGGCCGACACCAGTGACGATTATTTGAAGCGGTACTGGGCTCTCCCCTAGGTCGACTCGGCCTCAAATGTGTACCTGGTGCGGTGTGTAAACATCGCAACTGGGGAGACAATGTTGGCAGGGCTTGGTAAGAGCCACCCACCCCCTCGTGTGCCATGCCGGCCTTCATATATATTCGCTAACAGCACTTGCCTGAACAGCGTGTTAAAGGCTATCCAGGGGAATCTTTGGAGGGAGAACGTCACCTCTGTCTATTCTTTGGGTCTTTCGGTAAAGTCACGTAGATAGGTTCAAAGAAAATAACAAAAAACTACGACGTTTCGATCGCAACACAAAGCGGTTATTTTGTTATTTTCTTTGAACCTATCTACGTGACTTTACCGAAAGACCCAAAGAATATGAATTCCTGCAGTCACGAAAGCTTTTCACTTCCTGTCTATTTTATCATTTTCGTGGTGTGCCCCCCGCTCCGACCCCGCTGCCCGTCACAGCCGACGTGAGTGACTACGAGGAGCAGCGGTCGAGTCAGCAGCTGCGGGAGGTGCAGTACCTGCCCAACCAGGAAGTCCTCGCCAACCGCATCCTGGACTACCACCGGCAGTTCGCGTGCGTTCCGCGGTTTTCCTTCCGCTCCTCGCGCCGCGCCGCATTACGTGCTCGCGATCGCAGCTGCGTCCCATCTTGGTCGCCACTTGCCCAAACACAACGTTCGTTACGGGACATGTGGGTTTTTTTGTTAATTATTTTTATTGAGCCAACCACGGGGTGGGGGGGGTGGTGTACCACTTCTGCGACAGGTGAGTGGTGTATAGCGGGATAGGTAGGCTCGGACAGACAGCCAACGCAGACGTAGCGTTATGTGGTACGTGCGTCAGAACCCTTTTCTTCGGGGAAGGAAGGGGGGAAGAGGGAGGGTGGAGGGGGGGCAGTCGGTCACATTTCAAGTTCAGTCAAGTAAACTCACGGTCTCTGGAGTGGCATTCACGAGGGGGCCCCAGACTCAGGTGTTCTAAAGCTGCTCGGGCGAATAGGGAGTTATGCCAGAGGGTGAATGGGCAGGGGGGCCCCCATGATTCTTCCAGGAGCTTAGGATGGTCTTCATAACCGAAATGTTAAGTGCGTGAAGAAAGGGCGTGTTGGTGCCTGGTGATACCTTGGGGTTTAAGGCCCAGGAGAGAGGATTCAATGCTTGGTAGTATCTTGGTGCCAGACATCGCGTTGTACAGATCGGTTATTTTATCGGAGAAGGTGCTGATGGTGGGACAGTCTCAGAAGGCGTGAAATGGGACGTGTATGTAATTTAATCTCGACTCATGTTCCAGAAGTTTTAGATTTACTCAGTTCAGATTTCTCTTTGCTCGCGTTTCGGGGTTGTATTTGTTAGTCCCTACATATTTGTGAATCGGGTCGCCCCGATAGTGCTATTGGTGTCATGCCGTAAAACGGCTTGTCCATTCGGATCTCTTGCAGAGAAGCGCAATCCCTCCGGAAGTGGATAGCACGGTGATATACATCTGAGCTCTTTTCCAGTGGCCTCCGGTCCCGCGCAAGCGTAGGGAGTCGATGGTCTCAGCCCGCTTCCCGACGTCTGTGCAAGCGAAAAAAAAGCCAAGCCCCCATCGCATGAAATTTGGTTCTGTGCTTCATTTGGCCAAATCCCAGCTTTGTGAGTTAACTTGACTCTCAGGGGCAGAGCGGGGTTGGAAAATTCTGCCCCTTGTGTGGACCAGAGGTCACTTGAAGAAGGACACTCAGAGGTAACTCCTTGGTGTCCACTTCTGCGAGCCGTTCTCGAACAGGAGAAGGGCTCGCGCCGCTCGGTGAGATTTCATAATCGATGCCTCGCCTCCGTGACGAAATGGCACAACTTTGAGATATCAATGGAAAGATACCACCACCCCCCACCCACCCCCGACGAACTGTTACCTCTCGTGATGTCTCCTCAACCGTGTCTCTGGTCGTCGGGCTCGTGCAGCGGCCTCTCTCCGGCCGAAGCGGATGTGCAGCTGCTGGAGATCGCGCGCCGGCAGGACACGTACGGCCTGCGCCTGCACCAAGCCTACGACAAGGAGGGCGCGAGCATCAACCTGGCGGTCGGCTACTCCGGCGTCTCCGTCTTCCAGGTGCCGCCGCTCGTTCCCCCTCCGTGCGGCTCCAGCGACCGGACACCGCCGCCGGACGTCGTCGAGGCTGCCGTGCAACTTTCTCCTTTTCGTTAATTTTCTTAAAACGTCTTGAAGGATTCTGGCTCTCACCTCGAGTGTGGTTGGTGCTGCAACTTTGTGTCGCCGCGGCGGCGGCGCCGTTGATTGGGTGGGTTGCGTACGAGCGAGCCGCCTAAGTGGGACGGTGATTGTTCACGATTGTTCCTCAAAAGGACGCACAATTCGGCTATGTCCATCCATCACCTCCGCCTCGATGATCCGTCAACAGCGGAGCGCCGAGGTGGCGAGATGTTATCTCCCTCGCCTGGTATGCAGGTTGTCGTGGGTACGATCCCGACACCCTGACGCCTGTTGTATATTTGGAGTTTGTGGTGTCTCTCTCTCAGTGGTCGCGTTGATTTTTCTCCGGGTCCTCCGGTTTTTCCATCCACATTTAGATTGAACACTCGTTTAGAGAAATTGGCTGCTATACATTTCCATGCAATAAGCCACTTCATTGAGCTCTTGTTTGTGACCAGGTCGCTTCTGAAAAAGAGCTAGACAGCTCAGTGGGCCTTACTTGGTGAAATAAAATGTGTTAGTTTAGTGAGTTAATTTGACAGCGGTGAGGCTTTGAAGGCAGTACTGTCGTTTTGTATGTGTGCTTACCTACAGTATGTGTGCTAAACTACAATTTCCATTTCATTTCTACACTTTACTGTTATACGTGCTCAGTGTTTCCTCGGCATTATTGTTACAGTGCTTGTAGTGTTAACACGCTATATATACATCTCATTTCTTGATGTAATGCCGTTGTAATTATCATTGCTATTACCGAGGGGCGTCTTTGCCGCTGACTTTAGGAGTCTTGTGGACCACCCGGACTGAATGTCAGTGACGTAGATCGATGTCCTATACTTGGCCTGGCTTAGTATCCTCGATTTTATGTCCATGTCTTTTTCTTCCACGTGATTGACTGCATGTATATATATTTGAAAAAAGAATATTAACGAATATTCAGTATTCAAATATTTGTTGTCTGGATACTTTACGTTGTATAACTGGTGCTTTTTTGTAATGTTAAATCTCCCCTCAATTTTATGACGATTGTGCTATCAGCGTCACAGAGCGGTGTGTCACCCTGTGTGGTAGAGAGCACACCACATAAGCGCATATCACAACTATCTCTGGGATTCCTTCTTATTCAAGTGACAGTGATCCACACAGAATGGCCCGCGGAAGTTGATATCACTTCTTCCTCTGCAATCCCGTAGAGGCTTAACACCTCTTTTAACGTCTGTTGTTTTTTCTCTTTATCGTTTTTTTAGAACACAACCAAAATTAACACCTTCAACTGGGCGAAGATACGGAAGCTCAGCTTCAAACGGAAATACTTCCTCGTCAAATTTCACCCGGACATTGAGGTGAGTGCCGATTCGACAAAAATCAAAGGGTTTAATTCGTTTTGTTGGTGGCACCTATTTGTTTTCTTGCTTTCGTGCTGCTGCAAACTCCTCTTAACTCGCTGGGCAATTCGCTGTTGTTCTTCATCAAGCCATCATCATCATCACAAACCATCACTCCCCCTCTGCTGAAAGCCTCCCTGTGCCACTGGCACCTCTCACGATCTGGCGATGCGATGGCGACGCAGTGGCGAGATGTTAACGACCTCGCCTGGTGTACAGGAGGTTGAGGGTTTGATCCCAAACCAAACGATGCCTGTTGTGTGTTTGGAGTTTGCATGTTTTCCCCGTGGTCACGTGGATATTTCTCCAGGTCCTTGGCTTTTTAACTCCTCATTTATAAAAAAGACGCGTTCAGAGTATTTGGCGGCTGCCATAAATTTCCACGCGATAAGCCACTTCGTCGCGCTATCATTTGTGGCCATGTCACTTGTGAAAAAGAGCTACATAGCTCAGTGGGCCTTACTTGGTATAATAAAAAAATAGTATGTATGTATAATATGTATAATATAGATGTAAAAATCCAGTGTAGATGCAACAATGGATAGTTGCATCAATACTAGACTATACGTGTTGCGTGGAAGAATCGACACGGAGACGTCTCTTCTGTTCATAATCAACGTTTTTTGGGTTTAGATTGCGTTATTTATTTATGTGTCGTAACCCTCCACTAATCTAGTATATAATTACAATAACCCCCCCCTTCGCCTCAAATCGTTGCACCTGATGAGTTGATGAGTTAATGATGACGTCACCCTGCTGCTGCTGCTCTATTTAAGACCGGGAGCCAGAGCAGAGCCTCACCATTCTGGCGAATTGCCCGATGATGCTGGATGCAATTACCAGCGAAACGTCGTACTAAAAAATTGTAAATGTTGTGGATTCACTCTTCAACACACTGGTGGGCTATAGCAGTGAACTATTTGTCTTTGTCAACGTGTCACTTTTTTACTGATTGGCCGTGTCGGGTGGTGGAGGGTTACGACACATTTATAAATAACGCGATCTAAACCCAAAAACATTGATTATGAATAATACTGGTCGCGAAAGCCTACGTGTTAAACTGACGTCTCTTCTGGTAAGGGCTCACGCCAGGTTTATTCGGGGCTTACGCCCAGGAACTAAGTAGGGACTTACGACGAACAGTTCTCATGCACTACCGTCTAACTCCCCAGGGGAAGGGTACTGGGAGGTCCCTAGCACCCACCCAGGCTGTTCGTGCTCTTCCCTCAGCACCGACCGAGGTATCAGCCAACTCGGTTGGCCGGGTGAAGTAGCCCCCCCAAGCCTGGTGCTAATTTCCCCCTACCCTGGGTCCCCACGTCTAACCTCTCTGTTCCCGGTCCCTAACGACGACCCCCTTCACGTCACCCGTCTCAGCTTATATATCCCCGGGTGACGAGCCGTCATCCATTCGACACCCCAGGGTGACATGACGTTATCCACTACTCCTCAACACATGTATAGTATACTATACATGTAGTATACTATACATGTGTTGTGGAGTAGTGGATGACGTCATGTCACCCTTCTGGTATGCATACTATACATGTGCAACATACATGTCTACTACATTCTAGATGAAGCAATCTATATAGTATAGAATAGATGCAACAATCCATCCCAGGGTGATTTACATCTCACGTGCGTACTGTGTGTGTGTGCGTGCAGGGTAACTACCAGGACACCCTGGAGTTCAGCATGAAGGGACGGGACGCTTGCAAGGCCTTCTGGAAGGGCTGCGTGGAGAGCCACGCTTTCTTCCGCCTGCAGGACCCGCCGCGGCCCAAACCCAAGTCGGTCCTTTTCAGCCGCGGATCGTCCTTCCGCTACAGGCAAGGGCTGGGCCACGCATTTCACTTCCCGTTTGTACGTTGAGCTTCTTTCGCGCACCGTATGTCGCAACCGTGCTAATCGGAGGTGCGGGGGGAGGACAACCACAAAAGTAAAAACACATTTATTCTAAAGAAATTAGTTTTCAATCGAAATTATTTAAAAGTGCGTAGCTCCCAGTGGCTTCCTGTGTGACGGCCGCATGGGTCAGAGGTCACGAGCACCACCGACTCGGCAGAGAATGACGCCTTACAGTTGAGCTTCTGTAAAATTGGCAACATTAATTTTTTTGGCATTGTTATTCAACTTACTCATTTTGATTGCGCTATCGGTATCTGGATGTGCAATGGAACAAAGATCAGATGTGCTTCTGTGGCCGTCTGGAACGCTCTTCCTTCTGATATTTGGAAGCCCACCGGAGGTATACACTTTTAAATCCAGATTGAAAACTCATTTTTCTAGAACTGATTTTTGTGTTTAGTTTGTTGTCCTTCCCCCGCACCTCCGATTAGCACGGTTGGCTATGTACGGTGCGAAATAGGTTCTCCGTACATACATTGGGGATTTCTCGTAGTGGGCAGTGCACCACTCGGAGACTTCCCCCACAAGTTAATGTCACAGAACTACTTTCTTGCAGTGACTTCAATAAAACCCTTTACCCAGATATAACGGCACACGTTTTTGACATGCACGTAATATACATACGTGTATTTTAACACATGTCGCTCAGCACATGCCCAAAGGCTAAAACATAAATCAAAGAATGCTAGTTTCTTGCATTGAGCCAGGTTTTAAGAACGTGGGCAAATAGTTGCCCAAGAGCACAGAGAAAGCCTGGCCAACTTCCCAAACGAGAGAAAAACATCGCGCAAGACTGAGCACATCGTGTGAATGATTTTTTAACATATGGGATTATTTTCTATCCAAGATGATCCCAAGTTTGTTTGTGTAATTAATTGACTCGTAATTATGTGCGAAACGGGGTGGGGGGGGGGGTGCCTTTGGGGCATTGAGCTCTACCTCAGCCAATTACCAGGGTCTCACTTGTTCTATTCTCGTTGCTTAATTACTGACTTCAAGCAGAGCGATGCTGTGAAGGTCCTGCAAGGGCAAAGGTAGATTTTATTTTAAATTAGCATGGGTCTATTTACTTTATTTGTGAACATTTTGCACGTGGTTCATGTCTCGAGAAGGGAGCATCTTGTTTGTCAAGGGTTGTACATAGCGTCAAGTGACACGTAGCAAACACGTAGTGACACGTACACACACACACACACGTTTTTTAATCTATAACTTACACAACGAATTAGTTGATTTCGTTTAGCCAGGTGAGAACTCAAGAGACCAGGATGAGTCTCGCTTGACTTGGGTCTCAAAAATGCCGTAATCAAAACGAATGAAACAAATTTTGACTTAAAACTTTTGACAATTGCAGGAATTCATATTCTTGGTTCTTTCGGTAAAGTCACGTAGATAGAAAATATAAAGAATAAAATACAAAATAAAAATTAATTGATGATAATAAAAGCAAAAAAATTAAGTTACAGCAGTAAAGCAGAAACCACGTTCTCCTCAACGTTCTGGGTTCGGTTCCTGAAGAAGCTCTCAGCACGCGCAGTGAAACGTCGGACATCGTGCTGAACGACGCTCGGTACGTCCCGAAAACGCGCCAAGCAGAGAGAGCGATAATCGGTGTGTTCAACTTCTCTCTCACCTTACGTAGCCAACCGTGCCAGTCAGGAGGTGCGGGGGAAATTGCTTAGCTCCAGTGGAACGGACGGAAGAGCGTTCCAGACGGCCGCAGAAGCGCATCTGAAAGCGCCGCGCGATGCGGTGACCGTCTTTGTTCGATGGTCAGCCAAAAGCCGCCACGAGCGCGTGCGACGTGTAAACCGCGCAACGGAAGTGGAGAGACAAAGACGGCTGGGCGTAGACGGTGTTGGCAAGGCCACCTCTTGAGTCACTCGTCTTAACAGCATGCTTTGTCATTATTGTTGTTGTCCTAAATCAACCTGCTGTTTTGTTCGAGTTTTATGTACGAATGACTTCTCGTACAATTGTTTAATCCGTCCAAACTCGAAACATTTTAAAACTAAACTATTTCATTTTACCAGGTAAGGCCCACTGAGCTATATAGCTCTTTTTCAGAAGCTTCCTGGCCACAAATGGATAGCTTAACAAAGTGGCTTATCATCATGTGGAAATGTATAGCAGCCAAATACACTAAATGCATGTTGAGTCTAAATGTGGAGGGAAAATCCGGCGTACCCGGAGAAACTTCCACGATACCACGGGGAGAACACGCAAACTCCAAATATACAGCAGGTATCCGGGTCGGGATCGAACCCATGACGTACCAGGAGAGGGAGTTAACATTTCGCCATGATGGTGGCTCGGGCTTGCTAAACAGAGCCCCGTCGCGTTCTCCCAGCTTAAACCAAATGTCGACGTTGTGGAGCGCTAAACCGTGGATTATCTTCACTCTTTGCCTGCGCGTGACTTTCGTCTGGCTCAGCGGGAGGACACAGAAGCAGGTGTCGATGTACGTGCGCGACCACGGCAGCAGGAGGGTGCAGTTCGAAAGGTACGCTTGTGCAAGTCTCCATCGCGGTGTGCACTTAGCCTGGCACAAGCGCCGTTGTGACGTCAACGCCACCTAGTGGCGAATGGCCGCTGTTGTTGTTTCAAGTTTAACCAGGTTAGAATTCAAGAGACCAGCATTGAGTCTCATTTGCAAGAGTCACCTGCTAGGGCATTAGTGGACGCTGATTGCTATGTAAAATCCAAATTGAGCAATTTGCGCTGTAACTTTTTTGGATTTATATGTACGTGCGTGTGTATGTACGTGCGTGTGTATGTACATTGTTTGCGTGTATGTATGCGGTGGGGAGCGGTGGTGTAGTGGTTAGCGAGCTGCGCTACAAACCCGGCGATCCAAGTTCGATTCCTGCTCACGACCAGCACCAGGTGACAACTATTTAAATTGGCCCAGGGCCTCCCCTCGGTCGACTCGAATGAGTACCTGGTGCGGTGTGTAAACATCACCACTGGGGAGACAAAGGCAGCCGGGCGTGGTGCTGGCAACCCACCCCCTCGCGTGCCGTGCCGACCTTCATAGGTGCTCGCTAACAGCACTTGCCATTTGGTGATTCTTTGTCTTTGTATGAACATGCGTGTGTATATATATATACATTTGCGTGTGAGTGTGTGTGCGTGTATGTTTGCGTGTGTGTACATGTGTGTGCGTGCGCGTACGTGTGCGTGCGCGTACGTTTGCGTGCGCGTACGTTTGCGTGCGCGTACGT
>CM025622.2:5187536-5199350 GCA_014621495.2 Entosphenus tridentatus | reverse complement strand
TGCGTTTCAGGAGGAGCACGAAGATGAGGTCATCTCAGAGCCATCGAGCCATCCCTGCGGACCCCCCGCAGCTCACGGCAGAGCCCCTTAAACAGGTACGGCTTGCCCAGCTCGCAACCGTGGCTCGTGCTGGTTGAGTTCATTGCTCGTGTACGCAGGGCACAAGCGGGAGCCTGGGCAGCAGTTGCGCGTCTTCACCGCTGAGCGGCGACGCGGCCGAGCGGTAGTGCAGAGGTTGACGGTCTGAACCGCGCGGCCGCCCTGGTTAGTACTGCGCTTGTAGTAACCGTGGCGATGGCTACGCGCAGTCTGCTTCGCGGTGGATGTTGAAGATCCCCGTGCCAGGCCGTGTGGGCCGGCGGCAAGGTCCAAATTTGCCTATTCTTTTTGTAGTATGTGCCAAGTTCATAAAAAAAAACGAATTTCTTAGAATTGTTTCTTTTACCAGGTAAGGCTCACTGAGCTGCATAGCTCTTTTTCAGAAGGGGTCTGGCCATAAATGATAGTTTAACAAAGTGGCTTATCATGTAGAAATGTACAGCAGCCAAATACTCTAAATGCTTGTTGCTAAATGTGGAGAGAAAACCGGAGGACCCCGGAGCAAAATCCATGCGACCACGGGGGGAATATGCAAACTCCAAATATGCAAACATCGTCAGGATCGGGATAGAACCTACAACCGCCTATATTTCAGGCAAGGTAGTGAACATCTCTTATAAGATTTTAAAAAATTATTATTCAAACCAGTAAAAAAATGTTCCTGCTCCAGTGAGCATTGAGGCAGGGCCGCGCAAAATGAAGTCATGGGGGTCGCATCGAGCCTGTGCGTCTGTACGTTCCCCATCCCCCGCTTCACACGCACCGCTTCTGTGTCCGTCTCTCAGAGCGCGAGCTTCTCCGAGGGGGAGAGCGGCGGACACGTGTGGGACCCGGTGTCTCTCATCCTCGCCAAGGAAGGTTCCCTTCCGCCCAAGCAGCTGGAAACAACCAGCGACCAGCTCCCCTCCCCTACCGGCCGAGTTGGTACGGCCCAAGATGGAGGCGTGGCGACGCAGGGCTTGGCGGACGCGGGGCATGGCGGTTTGCCGCCCGCCGTTGTCGGCAACGGGCGCGGCGGCGGCGGCGGCGCGTCGAGCAACGCGGAGGGCAGCGATGTCGAGAACGAGTATGACCTCGCGACGGGCAGGGTAGCCGCACCGCTGACCCCCGAGCAGCGTTTTGGCGGGGAGAAGGCGGCATCGGACGAGCTCTCTCCTCTCAGGTTCATTAACGGCGGCGGTCGGGCGGCGGAGCGGTTGGACAGCGACGGCAACAGCGTAAACTTAGGCAACAGCAACTCCAATTTGGTGGAAGAGTTTTTTGACGACGATCCCGCAGATATTCTGTTTCACGGCGGACAGACCCCTAGCGAGCCGGTCGGCTCGGCGGAAGGTGACGCCTTCCGTCTCTGTGGCCACCAGGTGGCCCTTACGGCCCTCGCGATGGAGGACAGCGGAGAAGGTTTCGATCCGGAGAGAAACGTCGGTAATGGGGAGCGTCTAAATTTGGACGTGCACGCCACGCCCGGCGAATACTTCCTAAAAGATAAGACGGCCGCGTCTGGCTTTGCCGTGGGTACCGATAGCAGAGCGATGTTGAGGCACGCTTTCAGGCATTTGGACGACACGGATCCAAGAATTTTATCCCTCGATGGCACCTACAACAGCGGCAGAGTTCCAGAGAGCGACTTGTTCCTCGACTTAAACGCCGTCGAGTGCAACCGCGCGCACAACCTGGGCGCCGTCCCCAATGAGTTCTATAGCGTCGCCGACCACACCATGGACTCGGCAGCCTCCGACAGCCTGCCTGGCGAGCCGCTGAGCCCGGGCGTCGAGCAACTCGTTTGCTCGACGCCCGTGAAGCCGCACAACCCTCCGGCGCTCCCGGCATCCGCCTACGAGAACGCGGACGGCCAACTCGGCCGCCTCGCAGAAAACAGCAGCAGCAGTAGCGGCAGCAGCAGCAGCAGCAGCGAATCGGAGTCGAGCAACTCCGACTCGGAGTTGGTCGTCGACGAGCGGGCGGACGCGTCGTCCAGCGGCCTTGTTATTGGAAACCCGCTGACGCTGCCGCCGATATCGTGCCCCGTTCTGCGGAACAGGATAGCGTACCTGGACGTTCCGTGCAATTACGACAGCGACGAGTGCGATGGCGGGTCGATTAACCTGAGCGACGAGGAGTCGGGGGGTCCCGTCGGCAAACGGCACGGCTTGAAGTGAGCTGTCGTTTAGGCACGGCCGTGCAGGCTTCCTCCTCTTCAAGCAGCTTTTATCATCAACTCTTTTATTATGAACGCAAAATGTTTGATTTTAAAAAAAAATAACATGCCAGGCGGAGAGGGGGGCGAAAGCTGGTAGAATGGGTCAACGCAGAGTTGTACTCATTTTAAAAGGCACAAAACGAATCATTGTAACCACTAAGACGCAACCACTGAGCTGCAGAGTTAATGTCAAATGACAAATTACGTCTTCGTACCCCCGGCTGAGATACCGCACAGATGACTGGTTGGGCTACGGACGTGTGTGGAAGTCACTTGACTATGGCCACTGCATTAAGTGCGTGATTTCAAATTAACCATCGTTGGTTTTGAAGAATTGCTATTTAATTTATATTTTTTAACCACCAGCAGAAGCGAGCGATTGCGGTTAACCACAGCAAACTTCATATTGGGACGCGGTTGACATATGGATGGGAGAGTGGGGTAGGAACGGGCAGATGACCTCTCATTGAGCCGTGGAACCTCTCATTCGTTCTTCTTGGTCGGGTTTGGTGACTTTGTCATCACGGACACAGAATGTGACGAGTTCTTCTCGCGGCCTTCATCCGACTCATTGGCAACGTTGGAACGTGGATTCCTGGCGGCGGGTTTGTTTGTTTGAAACGTTTCAGTATCCGCCACTGGCTTTGCTGAAAAGTTCTGCAAGTTTCCAGGCCAACACGTTTGCAAAGAGATTCTAAATGTGTAGTTGTTTAATGGAGGTTATAATTCGAAGAAACCAAATCCACCAATTCTCCAGCAATGGCACCGCTTGCTTTGGCAGTTTTCACATGCTGCCGAATTCATGTGCTCATTTGAAGTTGGTGCTAACCCACTGGTGCAAGACGGTGTGCTCTGTAATAGGTAAACCTTGTCATTTCAGGTGTAGTAATGGCGATATATCTTTACGAAATAATTTTGATCATGAATCCACGAGTGTAAAATGTGCTTTCAATCAGTGCAGCTAAAATCTATTTAATCTTTATTTTATTATAAAACAGCTCTTGTTGCAAAAAAAATACTTTCAGGCCTGTGGCCTACATGGTGACTGTGTTAACAAAAAACTGAAATAAGCATTTTTTGTATTGTAAACGAACCTGTAATTCTGTTATCTTGCATGTTTAAACTGCTTTGGTATCCACCACATGACTGTCCCCCACCCCCGCACACCTTGGTTAAACTAACTTAATTTGCATGTACAGTATAGAGTTGGGTAAAAGGGCCTACTTGGGATATAAGGCCTGTTTTGTCCTGGTGTTGACAGACCTGGCGTCATCAGCCATGATCAGTTTAAGGTCCACAGATCGGTGTCCCCTAGAGGACCCCTGCTTGTAGTTTTTGCAGCCCAACAGACAGGTGAGCACCAGGATATATAAATGCCTTTACCCCACGTAGGCCTCTTACCTCCCACCCTACTATACATCTATACTTTTTTAGCATTGCCTGTATTGCTTAACACATTTTTTTCCATGTCAACACGTGCTGTCACGGGTTAAAGTTCAAAGCTCTGCTGCTTGGTCTGGTCTGTACACTTATACCTGCAATATGGGATGCTCGTGTTTTTTTTTTACTTATAAAAGGCTTCTCACTGTTATGACAAGCATGGTATTTAATTTGCTTATTTACCACGGTTTTCCCGGCGACACTGGGAATCGGATGCAACTTGATCGGTGCAATATTGAATGCTGCATGGCTGTGTCATTGCTTTACAATACATTACAGAGAACGTGCATTCCTGTATTGTAAGCAAATACTTATTCTAATTTGGACATTAGAGATCAATTATTATAACAAAACTTAAAATATTGGACCAATAGGCCTCTGTCGCCTCGAAGCCTGCCTAATATTTTTTTGTTGCTTCGGATAACAACACGTGTTATATTTTGCTTAACACACAACACAATTTGACTTTGAAACGAAACTTTGAAAAGTGGCAGAAACCAAACTATCCGCGCGTAAATATTGACACCTGCTGAAGTTGCCATCTTGATTCCGGGAAACGGGAACGCTTGCTTTGTTCGAAGCTGTGCATGAAACCCTGTGCATTGTAACTCCAAACGCTGTGCCGCTTCACTCCCACGCGTGCTTCCACTCCACTGCGGTCACTGACCCGCAAGCCGATGGTAAACTTGCGCACGCATCATCCGTGGGGTCGGCTCGTGCATTCTCCCCGAAGTGATCTCGGGTCTTCTCTCCGACACTGGACTCTTTGCATGGAAAAGTTCTCTCGAAAGCCAATGTGCAACCGTCTGCCCTCCCTTGCGGCGTTTGACAGCACGGTTTGTGCCTGCCAGTGCTAACAGCAGACACGGCGATCTATCACTGGTGTTGTATTGTTTCGTTCTATAACCCATAGCCAATAGCAGTATCAGCAAGAGCCCATTGACAATCCACTTCTTCGGTGAAGGCCTCTTCGCCCATGCCAATTGTGGTGGTTGTGTGTGCAGACTTCATCACGCTGGTCAGTGTGGGTAGGTGAAGTGGGTGGGGCCCAGCATCGGTGTAGATATCGCTCGCCACTGATGTTAGCCGGGGCCTGTAATTTTACTTTTTTTATGAGTGTGTAAATTAGCATGGCCCGTTATTTTACCCACGTTGAAATGTTCAAGATCACGATGTCAATCCAGGTCGAAGTCGTTGATCCCAACACATAAAATAAAAATATAAACTTTTTTTTACTTTACCAGGTAAGGCCCACTAAGCTATAGAGCTCTTTTTCAGAAGCGACCTGGCCACAAATGATAGCTCGACGAAGTGGCTTATCACGTGGACATTTTTAGCAGCCAAATACTCTGAACGCATCTTTTGTTATAAAAGTGGAGTGAAAAAGCCGAGGACCTGGAGAAATATCCACGTGACCACGGGGAAAACATCCAAACTCTAAATATACAGCAGGCATCTGGGTCTGGATCGAACCCACGACCTCCTGTATACCAGGTGAAGTAGTTAACATTTCGTCATCGTGACGTCCTCATGCGCTAGCCACGTGCTATTCTATAGCTGTATGCGCTCAAGTTTGTATTGCTTACAAATTTGAAGTGCATCGCTTGAAATACGTTTCTATCAATTTGTAGCACTTTTTTGTAGAAACGAGAATGATAGTGACTTTGATTTGTAGCTAAAGTGGTTTGTACAGTAGTTTGAGTGATGCTTGTTTAAATATGAGGGAGATGCTGTAAATGAAACAAAAGAACGCATTTAATTGCTCTGTTTTTACGGTAATATTGGCAAGATGATTGAGTTAAATAGCTCCGCATCGAAGCCGTTTATGAGTCTTAATTTTTAAACCCGCATTGTGACCTGCGCCTTTGATTACAAAAAAAATTTAGCTTGTGGGGGAAAAAAAAACACACTTTTGTTAATGTCGCAATTATTCTCGCATTGTTTTGTGATCTCCTTGTGTTTTTGTATGCACGGGTGCATGGTTTCAATAAACAAAACAAATAGATTCACCTGTTGTTGTTAAGCCTGGTTGGTTAAATTTCGATTTAAAGCTTTCGTGACTGCAGGGATTCATCTTCTTGGTTCTTTCGGTAAAGTCACGTAGAAGGGAAGTAATAAGATAATAAAAATAAAACGTCGTGAGAATTATTTTATTATGTTTTATTTTTATTATTTTATTACTTCCCTTCTACGTCACTTTACCAAAAGAACCAAGAAGACCTGGTTGGTTAGTGTACACGGGACACACGCACGCACACACGCACGGTGTTCGCAAAGCCTCGAGGGGTTCGGTCTGTTTGCGCATTTGACGGGTCCAGGTCGCATGCTCCCCCAGAATACGCAAAGGATTTAAAAATGTGGCACAGTGGCTTATCTTTTGACGAGTGCTTGGCTTCAGCCGGATCATTCCGGAATGCTGTTTCAGGTATTCTTTAGGCATTCGGCCCACATCCATCGCGACATTTTGTCCCCAATGCTGTTGTTGTTTATGTAGTCATATGATTATCATAGGAATATAGGGTAAAATACTGTGTTATATAATGGAAAATAGTGTAAATGAATTCTTGATTATAAATAATTTGTACCACCCCCCCACAACATTTTTTTTAAATGCCCTCTTAATTGTGTGTCAATTACTGCCTAAAACTCTTCTAAAAAAGAATCCTCAATTTACGCAGACTTCAAGGCAAAAAACTATAATTGCTGACGTTTTGGGCAAATGGCCCTTCGTGGTGCTTTATTTATTTCTTGACAAAACATCCTTCTTGACATTTTGCCTTTCCCCGTCTCGTGTTGAGATTATTTCAGTCACTTTGCTGATATAAATTGCCACATGATAAGCCGCTTTGTTGAGCTATCATTTGTGGCCAGGTTTACTTCTGAAAAATCAATTAATACCTCAGTGGGCTTTGCCTGGTAGGATACAAAAAATAGTTTCGTTTAATTTGTATGGTTTTAAGCGATTTGTCTACCTTTACTACATGTTGCCCTCCTCTCGTGTTTTTGCGCTGTTGTAGCATTCTGACCCGCTCCTAACTGGACATCTGCGATGAAAAAAAATCTTGATAGCTCCATCGGATTCCTCCAGTATGAATCGATATTCCGATTCTGACTGACCCGGCATGATACGGCTGCGCGCCACACTTTGGCACCCAAAGCGGCGGCCGCACAGATTTGGCGATGTCCATATCGGTTGGCAGCTCAATCTTTCTACTCGTCAACGAGGTTCAGAGACATTCTGACCGTGTCAGGCACTGAGACTTCAAAAACACCCCCACCCCCCATGCACGTTTTATCCGTGCAATCGGAGCACCTTAAAGCTGCATGATGTTTTATCTCACTTAATTTGACGACGATTGTATTCTAAAAGTAATTTGATCTTGCCAGCCTATGTTGTCATTGATAATCGATGTATATATTTGTTCTTTGGTTCCTTCGGTAAAGTCACGTAGAAAGAAATTAAATAATAGAATACGACGTTTCGATTGCAACACAAGCAACCATCATCAGGTGCAAATGAATGAGAAAACAAACATAGTAAACTTGGTAATATGATGCAATACAACACACCTGGTTGATTACGTTCTTCCAAAGATAACGAAATTTGAGAGACAAAACATAGACACAGACAGACACACCAGCAGAGAGAGACACAGACAAACAAATTTAGCAATGTTTGGAAGAACGTAATCAATCAGGTGGGGTGTTGACTGTTGAGTTGGCCGACTCTCTGTGTTGTATTGCATTATATTTCCAAGTTTACTGTTTGTTTTCTCATTCATTTGTACCTGATGATGGTTGCTTGTGTTGCAATCGAAACGTCGTATTCTATAATTTAATTTCTTTCTACGTGACTTTACCGAAAGAACCAAAGAGTAATTCCTGCAGAGTCACGAAAGCTTCGAATCTAGTTTATATTTGTGCTGTATTTTTCTCCTGTACTGCGGTGGTGCTCAGATTTAGTTTTATTTTCCTTGGTGCCTTTTTGTTTTTATAAATATATTTAGTTATTTTGGTGACACCCTGGTTGCTCTTGCAAACGAGTCGGCCCCTGGTCTCTCCAAAGTTCTCACCGGGCTCAACATCATCTTCGTAGGAAGTTTAGCCGCAGTTCATTGCAGGGGGGGAAAACCTCCCAGATGAATTCAAAGACACAAGGCCATATCTGTTACATTGTCGACGAACATTTTTGTTCAAACGAGGCCACAGTCTGCTGGAACAGTGTAACCGCCACTCGCTGAGCAACAACACCCCGCACGGAACAGCCCCATCAATTATTTTCGAAGGAAGTTCCAAAGTTCGTTTCATGCCAAAAATAAAACTCGTAAAAAAACACTCTTGCTTGGTTTTGTGATCTTTGGAAATTGGCCTTACCATCTCATTTTATTTTGGTGACTAATATACGCCTTAGTTTCGTGGTAATGTTTGAAACTTACCCAAAAAATGTAGGTCTTTGTTCATTTATTGTATGCCTTGATTTCAAAAGGTGGAATTGATGGGTCTTTTATTTAAACAAGTAATATTTACGGTAGAGTATTATATATATATTTCTTAAACAGCCAACAGAGTAAAAACATTGTCTTAAATCTGCAATACACTCAGGGTCAGATTCACATTTTGACAAGATGGTCAAAGCACATCATCTGGGCGATTTGTCCCATCATTGGTAATTAAATCTACGGAAATACTTCAGGGGGGGGGGGGGGGCCTCGATCCAGCAGTGGATAGATCCCACGGCTGATGACAACGAAACCTCGGCACGTTGCCACTCAAAAAAAATATCTCCCGAAAAGAAACATCCCGGGAACGAGTGAATCGGGCCCTGAATGTAGCTTGCCAACGGCACGCAATACGTCCCGCCGGCAGCAGTTCATCAATTAGTGGTGATTAAACATTTAATTGTGTGTGTTCAGACCAAGGCCCCGATGTTCTGGTGAGTCATCCGCGACCTCCGGGGGACCCGCAAACCGAGCCGTGGCGAGTCGTGTCCCAAGCGGTGGTGGTGGTGGCGTCGTCAACGTCACCGCTGCCTCCGTCTCCCACCGGGACCGGGGCAGCCACGGAGCCCGCGGCAGCGGCACGGGTGGAAGAGGAGGAGGAGGCGAGGAAAAAGGTGAGTTGGTGCGGAGGAGGAGCGGTCTGTTGTAGTTTCCGTCGGATAAAGACGAGGAGCCCTATGCGGGGGATGGAGGGAAAATGAAAAAGGGGGGCTTTTGAGAGAATCGTACAATGCACGCCCTCGTTCCGTTGCCAACCGTGCCACGTGCCACCCAGACGTCGAACCCGTCGGTGCATTCGCGCCTTGCGTAACCCGTGTTTACAAAGTGGAAATTCCTCAGAGGCTGTTGTCAAGACAAAACAAAAACGGTCGGTGATTTCCTGCTCGAATGAGATTTATGTAGCAAGTGCTCATCTATTCGCAGCCTGTAGTGGAACTCTCAGATTCCTACGGCAGTGGGCGAGTCTTTCAATAAGGACACGCACTGTCGGCGTCTTCATAACATCGTGTGAGTGGTATCGACCCCGGAAAGATGATGGGCCGAGTCATCCCCCAACTAGGAATTGAACTTCGCAACTCTCCGATTGTGAGCCGCTCGCTCTCGCGCTCAGCCACGCTGAGATTAGCAAGAGGTGTCGACCTAAAGCCGTGTTGTTGAAGAGTCTGGCAGCTGCCAGAGGGAGGGCATGGCAGTTCAATTGACGCTAAGCTTCACAATGTGGCACAGTTTGGATTTACAGAATGTCTAAACGTCACCGCATTTGCGGACGCTGCCCAAACAGGAAAAACGTAGTCTAGTCAGTTTTGAAACTGCACAGCCAGAATTTAAGTATTTTCTACTGATACACATAAGGTGCCATTGTTGAAGGTAATTGTCTGTAGTTTAAAGTGTAACACTTATTTATGGAATGCGTCGGTGGTTTGACATTGACAGTGTAGAGCATTTATTCTTTTCCAAGAAAGGTGGACAGATGATCAGAATTACATTCCTAATTAGTTGGCATGCTACGGGCCAACTAAAAGCCACTTCGTGATAATGACGGTAATGTTTAATCCACATAGTTAAAGTGTCTGAAGTGTACGTCCGAAATCATGCAACTGCACAGCAAGGAATTATGGGTAGAATTCTACACACAAGAGAGGGTATTGAGACACCTAATAGAGAGAGAGAAAGAGTCATCTATGTGTCTGTCTGTCCTGCTCCAGTGCTGATATTTACGCACCACACCTTGGCCGGGAATGAAACTCAGGTGGCTGGGTTCACAGTGCGGTGCACGAAGCACGATGGCCCAAAGCGGCCGGGGCGTGGCGTTGGCCACACGAGACCCCCCTTGTGTGCCGTGCCGGCCTTCATCGGTGCTCGCTAGCAAGCCACTTGCCCTAACAGCCTGTGCAAGGATATACGGGTGATCTTTGTGTGTTTTTTTAAATCTTTGTGTGTCTTGCCTGATAGCGGTGCCCAGCTGATAAGGCCTACTTCATCGCCAAGGAAATCTGCACGACAGAAAGGACCCACATCAAGGATCTAGAAGTCATCACGGTGGTATGCGTGCGAGAACATCCATGCAGTGGACACTGGGGCTTAGGTACCAGCGGGTCTATCCAGGTCAGCATCCCGCACCCGGCGCACCACGTCCTGAATACCTCTCACTATGGCAGTAGGCACTACTAAGTTACGTGCCACCCACTCCATTCTACCAATGACCCGGAAAAAAATTCGGTGAGAAAGTAAACCCTGGTTGAGCACATTCACTGAAATTTGAATGACCAGTGGTGGTCATTCAAATAATGGAAATGATAAAGCGTGTTTCAGTGAAGTTTATAAACGGCGAAGCTATTTTTTTATAAAAAAAGAAAGCATAACATAAAGTTTAACTCGCTGAAAAACTCTGCTCAAACTAATTGAGTTGTTGACAAAAATATTTGACCGTTAATCTTCTGTGCAAATCCTGATCAGCTGTGAATTTTTTGCCTGTCAGTCCTGTGGGATGGGTCAGACAAGCGTCACCTTGGAAAACATTGGCAAAAAGGTCGTAGCAATACGGAATTTCCACCAATGGTAGTCAGGACTGCACAACCGAGGTGAAGTGTTTACACAGAAAAGCCTAAAAGCGAGGCTCGGAGCGAATCTGTTTTGCTTCTACGGCCAACGATTCGACAAGACGGATCTTGTTTTGTACGCGGGTAGGGAATTGAAGTAGCCTCAGCTCGACTGCACGGGGCGACCAGCAACACACGCTGGGCAAACGGGTCTCGAGTAAACAAGTCACGTGTCTTTTTTTTGTAGGGCGCCGTGGCTTTACCGCGGCTTCAAACGACGCGTGACAATGTGCTTAAAAGCACACCACAGCCTTTGTGCATTTGCAATGGGGGGGTGGGGGTGAATGTAACAAAAAAAAAATCCCACCACCCATCAGCAGTTCGTGAAGAACTGCATTGTGGCTCTCTTGTCTTGGGGTCACCATCAAAAACGCATTTGAGCAAACGCTGTCAACCGGCGGCAGCAGTGATAGACACGCCAACTGTAGACCGGGTTTCGTCCTCATCGTGACTCGTCAACACAGAATGGTCACCAATGCTCATCGCTGCACAGCCCGTTTCTGACAAACCGTGTAAGCTACACTTAGATTGAGCAGAATTTTGCGGCGAGCAAAACTTGCATGCTTATTGATGTCAATATACCCCCACGGTCAACATCTAATGTTAGATACGTTGTGACGTTGGGAATGACGGTGATTTGACAGCGCGTTGCGTGCGGTGTGCAGTGGTTTTCCAGCTTTCTGGGCCAGGAGAGCCCCATGTCCAAGGAACTTTCCTCCAAGCTCTTCTCCTCCTTCCAACCGTTGTGCGACTTCCACCGAACTTTCCTCAAGGAAGTGGAGACCAGGCTCACTCTCTGGTGAGAACGTCTCCAGGCCGTGCCAACGTTCATCGCGGCTCCACCTTTTGCCCCCACAATTCTAAACGGAACTATTTTAGATTTGAAGTTTTCGTGACTGCAAGGATTCATACTCTTAGTTTTTTCGGTAAAGTCACGTAGGTAAAAAATGAAATTAAAATTAATAAAAAAAAATAA
>CM025622.2:5130410-5172091 GCA_014621495.2 Entosphenus tridentatus | reverse complement strand
ATTTCCAGAAACGTTGCCTATTATATAATCTTCCCTCTTCGGGGTAGTACCGTTGACGATTGTGTTTGGAGCTTATATTATTCCAGCTTTGCGCACGACTGCAAAAGACAAAGATCCCCCGTGTAGCCTGTAAAAGACTGTTGGGGCAAGTACTGTTAGCGAGCACCTATGAGGCCGGAACGGCACACGAGGGGGCGGGTGGCCAGCACCAGGCCCGGCCGCCTTTGTCTCCCCAGCGGCGATGTTTACGACACACCGCACCAGATCAGTGCCGGATTATCCGAGTAGCAGAAGTAGTTACATATGCTATGGGCCCCGCACTTTCAAGGGCCCCACGCTAATTGCTTTCAAGCTATCAATTCCGGTTCAGTGATTCTGCACTTGCTCTGTTACTATAGTACTATACTGCCTTAAACTTTTATGAACGACTGGGTGTTTAAGGTTAGCGATTTGTCGTATTTTCTGGCTGTATAGCAAATGAAAAAATACAATTACGTCACTGCAAGTAAAAAATGTGTTTTAATATTTACATTTATTTTATTTTATTTCGGGCCCCTTTATAACAACATATGCTACAGGCCCCGCACTAGCTTCATCCGGCACTACACCAGCTACTAATTTGAGGCCAAGTCGATCTCGAGGAGGCCCGGGACCGGTTCAGATACGCACACAAGCAAAACTGCACGACTTTTAACGCAGTATCACACGCGTTTTTTGTTTAGCTTGTGTGCAACAACACGCTCCTGCAAGCCATCGGGCGTGCAAATGGCTCAAGTGTCACTTCAATGTTGGTTCAAAGGGACCCCCCCCATCCTCCTGCTCTGTGATTTGTGTGAGCGTTGCGTGTTCCGGGCCGGCCCATCAGGTCACCCCCCCTCGCCCTCAACCCTCCGTCCCTCTTAAAGGTGCGCGGTCCCATCTCTTGCAGGTGGATGGAGGTCATTCGCAGCGCCACCAGCTCGTCCGCGAGGACGCGTCTTCTCAGCCGCAAAGACTCGCATTTCACATAGAGAGAGAGCGAGAGAGGCGAGAGGCGAAGAGTGTGAAACGACCTGGAGGAGAGACAGCGTGGCCGCAAATATCGACGCCTTGCCAACTTGTGCCACTCAACGGAACGTCGGAGTCTCAAGACCCCCTAACGGACTCGTCTAACCACGCGCACGTTGTAGGCTTACGGTGATGCTATCACCTTTAACCCCCCCCCCCCCTCGGTTCAAGAACGGAAGCAGGAGGACTTTCTTCACAATTCCGGCAAATCGAACGATGAAGCTGGTCGTGGTAATCGCCAGCGAAACGTCGTTCACTCTCAATTTTAAATGTCGTGGGGGTTTTACTTTCCAACACACCGCCGGTGTGCTGAAGTCGCAACTCATCGGCACGTTGTGTTTACGTGACAACGCCTTACTAATTGGCTGTGTCGGGTGGTGGTGGGTAAACGACACGTTTACATTTACGCAATCTAACCAATAAAACCATTTTTACCCTAGCGAGTCTCATCGGAGGCGGCGAGTGTGTTGGGCAGGGTCGGGGTGGGGTTTGTGGTGGGAGAGAGACGGGGATGATAACACTAACAAACAAAAAATTTCGCCATATTTTTTGGTTCCTGGGTACTAAGTGTTATTTTCCAATTACTAATGCCTCAAAAGTTTGGAAAATGGCTATTATTCCACGCAAACTTTGCTTTTGTGACCAGGACATTGCTATTTTGAAATGTAACTATTTTAAATGAGAAAACGTGGTGTGCATTTGTGTTATTCCTTCACACAAAGTCCTGGCCACAAAAGCAAAGTTTGTGGGGAATAATAGCCATTTTCCAAACTTTTGAGGCATTAGCAATTAGAAAATAATACTTACTACCCAGGAACAAAAATCGTGTTACACAGCGTAACCCAAACCTCACTTTAGTCCCCACCAACACTACAAATTCCCGTGGAAGCCATCGACCCTGTTTTGAAGCGTAATCTACGACCTTAACACAAAACATATGCAAACGATCGTAATGCGCTATCGAGTTCTAAAAAGAGCAATTGCTCGGTTAGATATTCGCTGCAGCCGAAGCTGTCGTGGGTTAGAGAGCGATCGTGTTCATCCCGAGGCAGGGATTCAAACCCTCGTCCGCTCGCTCAAGCCACATCGCGTCCCCATCCCCTCGGCTCGAGCTCCTCCACGCAAACAGACGCCACTTTACTTCTACAGAATGCCCCGCGATCCTGGCCCCATCTTGCCCACACCCACCATGGAGTCAACTTAGCCCCCCCCCCTAGCCCACCCCCGAAAGTGTAAAACTAGATTTTAGTACTCACACGATGAGCGAGTACTAAAATCGAACTCGGTTCGTTGCGCGGCGAGTTTCATCGTGATACTCCCCAAACACACAAGACACACACACAGACATACAAAGACACACGCGTACACATACACATGAGACGACGGTTACATCATTACAGTTTTAGCTGTATTGCTTTTTGGCTTTTGAGGTGTTGTGTAGCTGGCCAGTCTACCCTCGTCTTTTTTTTTGCTTTGCTGTTTTCGTTTTGCACGGATGTATGAATTAGCACGCTGGCTAACGGTCAAAGGCCAAATCAATTTACTGCCCGAATGATCATTGCTCATCTCCGGTTTACAGCCTTAAACCAGTGGTGTAAAAATACCATATGGCGAAGGCAAGTCTGTTCCATGTGATAACCAACCGCTGACCTCCCCACAACAAAGTTTGGTACTCGTGTCGATCCCGGAGGGGTGATGGGCTATAAATGAACTCCCCAAACCAGGATTTGAATTCGCAAACTTCCGACGGTCTGGTCGAGTAGCTGCTAAGCCACTCGGGTCAACACGGCCACTTGAAATACTAAAGTATTCGGACGCTACACAAATCAAAATCATTTCATATTGCAATACGTCAAGGCAATGCCACCCTGTACGCACACGTGGGGAGTGGGGGTGGTGCAGCACTTGCAGCTGTTGGAGCAGCTCGTGTTCACAAAGCATTTAAAAGGCAACGTCTCTGGCACGTTCACTTCCCTGGCACCCACGCGGTGGCCGCCGTTTAGTGGATACTGGGAAACGTGAACGCGGAATGCAGCCAGGCATGACGCGAGCCACACCACACCACCCGCCCCACCCCTCCTCCTCCTCCTCCGTGTGTGTCGGACCATGAAATGAGTTCTCACCGATGGCACTTGCCTCCACCACCACCCTCGTTTTGGAGTGCCGAGGCACGCGAACCGTTACCGTTATCGATAGGGCCAATCTGTGTTCCCCGCAGAACGTGGTCTTTGGGTGACGGTCGTAGAAATAAAAAGCGGTCAACGCGAGGAGCGTTAAGAACAAATGGTGACTGTGGCCATGTGCACAATGGTTAACACGCTCGTTACGTGACGGCGATTACAGTTGATGTAGAACGCACCTCTGTAGCCGACTTGCAGCTTGCGTTGGCAAAAAACTTTCGCAGCGTTGGAGGTTATTTTTTGTGCAACTTATACAAAGTGTGCCATGGGAAGAACTATATGAATGTTAATAATACAGAACAGTATTTCAATCGGTTTTTTTTTTACAAATATTGTTTGCATTTCTAAAACTCCATGGGCAGAAAGCCAGTAGGTGTACACTGCAATTTTTTGTCACTTGCTTCCACTTCCCTCTATCCTGTGCCAACATGCTGAGGCTATGCCACATATCTCTTGCACCAATCTCTTATGTCATCCAGCCATTTTCTTCCTCTTCTTCCAGTTCCCTCCCAATAGTTTATAAAATGTTCCTGTTCTCCATCCTGCATGGTGCCCAAACAAGCGGTTTCCTTCTTATGTTGAGCCATTTCTCGAACGAAAAAATATCTTTGTAGTTGCAAACGTGGACTAGTTACCAACCTACTTTTAATCCGACTGAGTGCTCTTTTTGAAATAAGCCTTTGCGGACTAAGAAAATTGGAGATTTCTTTTCAGTCCGTTGAATGAAATGCCATTTCAAGTCACATTCTATTTTTAAAAATCCATTACTTTAACTTACAATTTACTAAACAGCAGCCGTGTGATCAGATTTTTTCCCCACAAATATAACCATCACAACTCCCATTCAAACCTTTGCAAACACAAATCGGGCTACCATCTTCTTTAGAGACACAGCACTTTATAATTTATGGCAAGGACAGACAATACCATGGCTGTTTTGAAACAGGCCAGAAATGACCAATATCAAATGCGGTGTCGAAATCGCTCAAAAAAGTTAGTGGACTTTTCAATGTTTAATCATTAAATGGGAAAAGCGTCGGATTGCTTGCAATGTTAAGCTGGTATATTGCGGTACTTACATTAACTGTGTTTTTTTAAAGCTATTCCTTTGCAATCGTGTCAGCCTTGCAGTAATTTAATGCAAGCGCGCGCATTTGATTAATCTGCAAAAATGTAAATACAACCACTCATGGATATTTTATGCATTTCATTAATAAGCTTAAGTGGTTGTATTTACAATTAAGACTGCTCGTTTTTTCCAAGCACACGTTGCCATTAATAAACTATGCAACACATTTTATTCGGAGTCAGTATCAACTTAATTTGTGCGGCATTGTATAAATAAAACCATATCTTCGTGAAGTGTTACCGTGAATATTAATCGAGTGCATCTCTGACAGGGTGTACTCCCATTTAAATTCCACGCGTGCGCGCGGCCCAAACGACCGCATTTAATTACCACCTTCAACTAGGCACATTTGAAATTCCAAACTCGATGAAGTTGCACTTTTGTGTCAGAAAATCTCAAGTAATCCTTTTCCAACCTCATACAGCATTTATATATTACCTCCAGCAGCCATCTATAAAGATATGACAACCATTATCCAGGGCTTCAAAAATGTAAGCCGATGTGAAGTGCATAAATAATCATACCACATCCACTAGTTCATTTCAACTACTGTACCGCATGTTTGGCAATTAACAAAAAAAACACACGTTCAGACTTATTTGCTAAACCAGAGTAAAAATATATAAACAACGCCAAGAGTAGCATAGCATCTTTGTAAAAGAATCATTTTTATTGTATATTGTACCTTGTGGTGAAATTGGTAACGGGTGAGCTTGATTAAAATTTACACAACAAAAAAATACAATTTGGCCAGTTGAAGCATTCAATGTCTCAATCCCCACACCAACAAAGCTCTTCCATAAATAAACCTTCGATGGGCACTTTCACAATGTGATCATTGCACCCAAAGGCTGCCTCCCCATTCCCGGAGCGCTGATGGATGCTGTATTGTTCAACCTCAGAAACGACCTAAAGGTGTTCCCCAAAGCATTGAAATTAACTTAAAATTGTACCATACAGTGTACTGAAAATAAAAGTGTAAATGCATACCACGCCTCGCCTATGCCAGGAGCGATAGAGTCCAACCACAGCAGTGCTTTCCCAACCTTTTCTGAACCCGAGGACCATTGTCGACCCCCCAAACTAAATTTGTACGGACCACCATGCAGTCAAAAAGAAACCTCCACGGTGTTTTGTGAAAAAACAAATATCTGCTAACAGTTCCACGGTCCACTTTGCCATGGCCTGTCGGAGGAGCATCAGTGTGGTTAGCGGCACCACAAGGTTGGGAAAACCACTCCGAGCCGTTTTTGTTACTCGGGCGCAAAAAAGTTGAATGCTCTAGGCTATGCCAAATTTGCGGTGAAATATTTGTTTTATTCAACGGGAAATAAATGCAAAGGGCTAATGTTAAATTGACCTCGTTATAGTGCAACTTAACTATTAAAACCCCCTTGAGACTGGTGTTAGACCATCACCTTTTTGGGGGTGTTGCTATTTTTTATTTCATGTGGATTAAAATAGGTTACATGTTTAAATCAAGACTCTTGGGTCAAAATAGCTACATTTTCTTACACAACAAAACAATTTTTCAAATGACAAAACTTTAAGTGTTCAGAGTTAATGTCATAATAAAGCGAACCACCCATTCATCCACCCTATCTTCCCCCCGCCCCCCCCATAAAATAAATGCACTATGTATACTGCGTCAGTTTTGTAACCAGAACTAAACAAAAAGTAACTACATTTCCTTTACGGTTGCAGGGCATATAAAGACTCTTGTTTAGGCTGATTAGAGCATGAGTAATTCTGCGTTTTCTAAAAGGGGAAGCACCTTTGGACAGGATGAAACTACATTTGCCATTTAAAGTCTGAAAAACTGGCAAATTACCCTTAAGAGGTGGGCTTCGGACTCTTAAAGAACAATATATATTTTTTTCTCTCTCTCTCTCTTTAAATCCGGCAGACGCCAACAATCTTGTTCAAGTGCCCAGGGCTCACCAAGAGATGGAGACAGGAGAGGAAAAATAAAACTCTACGATGGCCTCGTCGCACTACGATTACTTCCGTCCCAAGGCCAACCACAAGCGTCAAGAAGGGCCCGTCGGAAACCAATAAGGCAACGGCCAACTTGAGCTCCAACAGCCAATCGGAGCTGGTCTTGCTTGGGAGGGGGAAATAAAAAAAGTTATAACGTCGTCAAAACGAGAACAGCCCCTTTGTGTATGGCCCTTCCCCCCCACCACCTCCTATCGTTTTCATAATTTGGTCAAACCGGTGCTGTCTGTACGTAGCAATCCAGGCAGACCCAGCGAATTAAAAGTTAAAATATTCATGCACGCTTTCGTTTTGTCTCCAGCGACAGAGGTTTGCGCCCGTCACAGGCCAGGTGCGTGGGCCAGGGCGGGTGACGGGGGGGGGGGTGATCATTTATTGCGCTCTCATCACATGGCGAGCCTTGGGTTCAAGGCCACACATTGGGGGCACGGAAAAGGAAGATAGCCACTTGGCAAACCCGCTGTGAAATGCAAGCCATCAACTTTAACATGCCACCAGTGTTCCAATACTGTACACCATTATGTTACACCGCATACATTTTTTTAACTCTCTGCTGATATGGCAAACGTGTAATGAATATTAGCCTACAAAGTGTAATTTTTTTTTCTATTTTTTTTCTTTTTTTTGTAAAGCAGAATATATGTATTGAAACTGCCGAAAATAACCCCTACACAAAAATATGTTCACGTAATCATATACCTCATATACACAAGGAAACAAAAGTAATCTGATCAGCATACAAAGTACAGTAAATCTAGAAAAAAAATACTAACGATGAGTGAGTTGATGTGATGGGTCACATGGCAAGATTTACCTGTTACTGGCTACCAGCCCTGATTTGCATATTTACACTTCAACCTATGCGTGTGTTCATTTACATTTTTTTACCTATAGTTTTACATTAAACTGACCGTTTGTTAAATAGAAAATCAGGTTCTAGGGCACAGTTGATTAGATGACTTAATAACATCACTAATTGCTAGATTATATTTTATCAGAAAATTATGTCTTGTTTTGCATGCTGAGTGATTAGGCAAATTACCTTACAATGGGCAAACAATGCATTGTAGGATGCATTAGTTATTTTTAGGTGTTTCTATTCTTCGATTAATATTAGGAATGCAAAGATTCACATAAAATTGTTACAAACTTTAAAGTACCCAAGAACATATTTTTATTAATGGTCTGACCACATTGAAAAGCACAGGCGCATGCTTTTTTTCATTTAAATAAAGAACCATTTTTACATACTGTTTTATTAACTTATGAAGGGATTATTCTAGCATATATCCAAGAGCAGAGAATTTAATCAGTGGGAAAGAAAATGTGATTTACGAGTATTTGAAAAAAGAAAAAGTACATATATACACATTTTAATATACTGCTATCAGATTATTTGCTTAACGAGAGTAAATGTTAAATAAGCACGTGGTGAAAAATGACCCATCAGCTCTGTAAAGTGTGTCATCACAAATAATGGGGCTGGTGCCAGTTTGTGCCAAATCTCAAAAGACGTCGTTGTTGGTGCTATTTTACACAAGAATAGAAGTTTGTCCCGCCACTATTTGTTTTGTTTATCTCTGCACACTCACTCCATTCGCACTTGCACGCACGCACGCCTGCATGCTCCAAACAATTCTCCCTCTCTATAACACCACCCTGGCCGGCACAGGCACTGTTGACACCTGTCCCCCCCTTTCAACAACAAAAACACATGCCTTAATTTTTTTTATACAGGATCGAACGTCACAAGTCCCCGTTTCATGATGGCATTCCCCAGGTTCTTACGGTCGGTCACAGCCACCTCCCCCCATCCGCGTCACTGAGCTGGAGATGCTCCTGCGGTATTCGAAGAAAATCTGTTGAAAACAGGCACGCACACAGGAAGGACACGTCATTATTCACTGCGTCGACCTTAGCGCCACATCTCTTCTGAGTCGCTGTCACGTAAAGATGGTAAAGGCCAAAGGCGATCCTGCAAAAAAGTCACTTAGTGCAAATATTCAGCGACGGAGAGAGCGCTGATGCACAAGTTCACGAAGTAAAAGCCACACCCCAACTTGTACACTCAGTTGTGGTTATATCATTTGCAGTTCCACAGTACATCTCTCTGCACATACGATCATTGGCTACCAAGAATGTCTGCATGAAAACACACCCAAGCAACTGGCAGCCTTATTCCCCGAGGTCTATATTTAGGCGAATCCAGACAAGTTACTCACCACACCATCTTAACATAAATCTACGCTGCATGCGATGATCTATGCCGCAAATTTAGCTGGCATATATTTATAAACACACACGCCTATGATCATAATGTCCAGAATGTGGCCATTCGTTGCAAATAGATAAGTAGTTTTTGGCCTGGATAATGGTTGTATAGGTGCCCACCATGCATAACGGGAGTTACAAGATGTGGGATTACATTTTGGGCAGTTTTGCTAAATCATTGTACTATAATTCTATGCTCTCGGCCTTCACCAATGCGCACTGACCAGCGTGGTGAAGTGTTGTTAAATCATGATGAGGGTGGTGCTCATCCAGCAGTGGATTGACAGAAGGACTGTACATGTACATGTGAATCCACAAGATATTTCTAAAGGAAAAACATTAGAAACATCCATCGGTGCATATACACGTTTCTGGTGGCTGCACGTGTCGGGCTTCATCTCAATACCTTCTGACTCTGTCGACAAGCTGGGAGATAAGTCGGTCGGATATGCCAGGACACGCTTCCTCGGCCAGACCGAAGGCATTCTCAAGCTCCTCCACTGCCAACACATTCTTTCCGCTGCTTCTGTGCTTTTCCTTCAGCTGTGGGAGGCAACGGAGAAACTACGGTCAAACAGCGGCTTACAAGAAATTCACTTGTCCGGAGGCATCACGAGGCAGGACCCAAATGGATTTCACTGAAGGGCTTGAAGAGGTGGTTTGTGTCCTTGAACCAAAATTCGATCCACTTGCTGCACATGGCAATTTCTTTTTGAGCTTCAAATTAAAGTCTGCTCATGTAAATGTGAAGGTCAAGGGGTAATGTGTGCCAGACTGACTGTTTTGTCTCTTCCGTACTGTGCATGACCACCACAGTGCAGGTCACGACAACACACCCACACACTAAACAATGATTTTTTTCAAATTTCATCAGGTAAGGCCCACTGAGCTATATAGCCTCTTTTTCACAAGCGACCTGGGAGGCAAATGATAGTTCAACGAGTTTCCCAGTGGTTGCATGGATTTTTATCCGGGTCCTCCGGTTTTCCCCTCCACATTTAGAATCAACGTGCGTTTAGAGTATTTGGCTGCTATAAACTTCCACGTGAAAGAGGCACTTTGTTGAGCTATCATTTGTTGCACCGTCGCTTCTGATAAAGAGCTGCATATCTCAGTGGCGGGACTTACCTGGTAAAATTAATAGAATAAAGGTGTCTGCAGTGGCGACAGCTGAAGGGAGAGGAAGAGCGGCAGAGCAGTGCGTTTCAGAGAGCAGTCAGGAGATGTGAGACTTACCGGAGAGCGGACGGCGTGCGGGATGGGAGTACGAGACGGCACCGGAGGGGTAAGGCAGGGGAGCGCGTGCGTGGAGAATCTTAGAAGGCGGTGCGCGGGTGGCTTACTTAATGCGATGCTCTCACCTCTGCAAAGAGCGGGTCGATTAACGTGGCCAAGCACTGTGATTTCTGCTGCTGCTGCACAACTGGTTTTTCAACCTGGGAGGGTGTTCACATGGAAGCAAACATTTTTTACAAAACAAGTATTGACAAATTACTTCTCTTTTTCCGAATTACGATCCACCGATTGTGCTATCAGCATCGTGCAACGAGACAGACATTTCCAAATGAAACACTTACAGCTATGAGTTCATCACCCTGTTCCACTCAAGGGCAATGGAAGGTATCATATAACCACTTCTGAAGAAAACTTCATCCACATGAACAGCACAGATTTGTATACCCTGCAAAGGTGCTCATTAACAGAATATGAATTGAACCTATAGGTTTCATTCAAGGTTGGAATAAGCCAAGTTAAGTGAAAAAACTAAATTTGATGCAATGGGTTTTTCATGCAATCATTGGTTACAGGGAAATGACAATCAGCACGATACTTGAGTACAGGATTTAATCAGAAGTTGCTGCCCAGATTCAAGCCCAAGATAGCATCGGTGCCGGCTCAGTGTTCTGACCCCTTAAGCCATCTGGGCCACCTTGATACGCAATCTCTCTAAGCAGCTTCACATAAATAAGTGTGCAATACATTGGGCTTTGCTACCCTGGTCACACCGTGATGCTGTTTCCGCAACAATTTTTGGATCCGCTCATTCTGGATGGCACAGTGTGGGCGACTGGAGATGTGACAATGCCAGCAGGGCATGAGAGTCCACACACGGCTTCCATTGGTCACATGGGCTGTGACATAGCCTGGCGGTAGCGCATTCGTTGCTTGTTGCACAGGATCATGGTTCGATTCCAGTGGCCGCCTTTATTATTACTGCGTTGTGTATTAACCATAAACTAGGATGCCCCATCTGCTTCACAGCGGACGTTAAAGATCCCCCCAGTGTCCAGACATAAATCGGGCCACCTTAAACATTTTCCGCAAATTTCTAAAAAGGGATTATGTGTAGCCATCATTGCCCCCTAAAATAAAGTTGCGATACTCCATTTTATTTGTTTGTCGTTTCGGCGAACCATGCCACTGTTGCAACGAAACTATCCTGGTCGAGTTCTCACCCAGTCAAACAAAATACACTTGAAACTTGATTGACAAACAAGTGCCTCTGAGGTGGTATCGCATGCTCACTACCCACTCCTGGATCGTCGCTGTCCTTTCAAAAGAAAAATATGAAACACTATGAGAATCGGTTTTCTCCTTTTTTCTGGCAACAAAACAGGTGTTAAGATGTTAAAACACCAAACTGAAACCTTTTACAAGGAATCATGTGTGCATTAACCACAATACTTGTGGTCAGAATGCAAACAAAAAACGTACTCCGATAATATATGCATTGTCTTTGAAATTGATTGGTCCACACCAGAGACAGCTTTCTTTTGAGTCTAGTCTCAAAACGGTGTTAGACCAGAGGATGCCAAAAGGGCGCACAGCACAAAGACAATGCACTATCAGAGTAATGAGAGCTCGGAGTGAGCAGCTACATTATGGGACCTCCTTTGCCAGTGATCAGAATCTGACCACAAGTATTGTGGTTAATGCAGACATGATTCCTTGTAAAAGGTTTCAGTTTGGTGTTTTAACATCTTAACACCTGTTTTGTTGCCAAAAAAAAGGGGAAAACCTATTCTCATATTTTGGTACTGGCAAAGGAGTTCCCATGATTATACACAATTTTATGTGCCATTGGTGCCTATGTACAACTTGCATACACACATGTGATGCATAATACATAAGTAATACATTATATATGCACACATGGGGGCCAGTTAAGGTGCAGTGGTTAGTACACTGCGTGAAAAGCCTGACGACCTCGGCTTCCGATTTCTAGTCATGGCTAACGTCAGTGACGAATGATATCTCAAATGAATCTGGGGGCTCCCTCTTTCACCAAAGCCACAATGACCAGCGTGGTGAGGAACGGTGAATTCCAGCTACCAACATGGAATTTAAAATGCATGGTATTTTCAAATTGTCAGATTCCCCCATGGTGTCAAGTACAGTCTACAATTCTTCTCCACTCTTTCTCTGTGCTGGGAAAGGGTCATTGACAGAAAACGTCATCGATTATATATTTCCCCTTTTAAGACGGTGTTATGTCAATGTTGAATGTGACGAGTTTTTGTTGTTTGAATATGGCGTGGGGAGGACTTCATCCAGCAGACGATTGACAGGGGTCTGTACATTATTTGTTTCGGATGTAATACAGAATCACGGTGTGGTCTTAATAGGCATGGTTTTAAATACAGTAACGGTAGTAATGTAGCATGAAGGAGTTTTACTGTTCAGAAAATCACAAGGCCACTTAATAGAGATCCAGGAAAGAAACCAAAGATGTGGCCAACTTAAAATAAACACGGTTGTCGATTTTACCAATGACTTTGCAAGCTTGATGTAATAAATATAATTTTTTTGCTGCATTGCACGGCTCTCTGGTGTAAATGTGTATTTAATATACCTGCACGCATATATATTGCTTATTTACCTGCAGCTAAATATCTATTTTTTTATTTGTCAATACGTGAAACCAATCATTCTTAAGAGCTCATACTTGAATATTGATTTTGCCCCTCAACTTGAGCTTAATATTGTACAATGTGTCCTGAACAGCTTTACAGTTCAATAGCTGTTACATGTAATGTGCATGACCTAACTAAACTTCATTTTCATTCTAAGTGGGTTTTTTTTATCGGTGGGAAGTACAAATGGAGGTCAAAAACATTGAAGAATGAGAAACAATACAAGTCTGAGCTATTTTGAGGTCTAAATTGAAAATGCACAATTATGTCATTAAACAGACTAAGTGCACTGGAGGGGAAATGATTCTAAAAAAAAGTCTAGTAATGGGAGACTGTTTATTCTAAACATTGCCATTCTTAAAACTTTTTAGCCATGCCCTGTTGCTCACAATCTCTAAGTTTCACCGCTAATGTCATCACCGAGGTGAAGCTGTAAACAAGCTAATGCACCCCAGAAGCATGCATTAACAAAACAGAGCAAAAAAGTTAGTTTGAAAAATAAGTCATCATGGCTACACGGGCTTGGCTATTGAACATTCACATGAAACACGTTAATTTAGAATATAACCAAATCACCTAAATTGAGGCTGATATTCGAAGCCAAGCATGGATAATGCTTTCGTGGGTGACCACCGTAGATTAAACAGCTGTTATAAGCCACGAGACTATGACGATGCAGGCAACAGAACGCAGGGTGCAGCAAAATACATTATCGTACTGGACTATTAACGCCCTCGCGTTCATGCTAATCCTCCTACACCAACCCGCGCGCTGAGCAGCACGATAAAATAATCCTCACGATCTCCGTGGCGTGGGGAGGCATTCATCCAGCAGTGGATTGATGCGTACAAGAGGAGAATGGTGCCTTCATCCTGCTCGTGTGTCATGGTCAGGACTTACCGGGGGGGCTACTGGTTCAGGCAGCTCTGGTGGGAGTTTCTGTGTGGCGTGTCCCAGTGAGCCGTTGTGTATCCCCTTGAACCGCGGCTTCATCGTAAAAGTCCAGTCGTCCGTTTCAGAGTTAGGTCCTTCGTTCTCGTCGCTGTAAAAAAAACATGTCAAGCCAAGTACAACAAGCATAAATGTTTAATTGTAGAAAGTCGCCAGTGATGAAAGTTATTTCAAGTATTTCATAGAACTTAGGGATATACAATTTTGAAATGGCTGGTTTAGTACTTTTTAAAGACACGAAGTGCACCAAGTTATAAATAGTGGGAGACATTAATGAGAATGCAAGTTTTAAAATACACCATCCAAAAATAATCCATTCACCCAGAGGACATTATATACATATAATAAAGGAGCAGTAAAAGACAGTCCGTCAAGACATTTCAATTGGACTGACTGCAGAGTAGAACAAGATGCACCCAAGCTTTCTGTCGCACCCCAGCTACGACCAGGCCTATCCAAACCCCTACTACTTAACACTCCCCGCCTTTTCTACCGTCACTAAGACTACACCACCACTTTTAACAACCCTACTCTTCATCTCAAACGTTTACCACGTTATGTACAATTTTCATAATTGCTGTCAATCTGGACAAGATAATAAAAAACGAACTCACTCATCAGAATCCCCGGAGCTGGAGCCTTCGTCATGGCCTTCGGCTTTCCAACGCTTGTACCTGTCAATGAGCTCCGTCAGGTAGGACGTCTTTTTGGCACTACGCTGGATGAACTTGTGCTTAAGCAGTTCCTTGGCCGTTGGTCTCTGTAACAATGTTTGGTGTCAAGGGTTAATCAAGCTGCGATGCATTCCGAAGGCAAACTTCTCACTTAACACTTTTCATTCTATTTAAAGTTAAACAAAAAAATGTACAATTGTACATTACTCATAAACCTCCAACAGCCATATAGCGCAGGGGTTTACAGCGAAAAACTGCGCTGAATAATGTCCCTCGTCAAAAAGTGGACTTTATCCGTATGTGGCACGCGACTGGTTACAACTCACAAACTGAGGGTCCTTGTTTAGACATGAGTCAACAAACTCCTTGAAGGCCTTGCTGTAGTTTCCCTCCAACGTGGGAGGGTTGTTCTTGGGAATGAGGAACAGCACCCGCATGGGATGAAGCTCTGAGTTGGGTGGCTCCCCCTTGGCCAACTCAATGGCTGTGATTCCCAGAGACCAGATGTCTGCCTGTTGGGGGATCAGGGGACGTAGCAAAGGAAATTAGTTTCACATTCATTTCATAGCATGCACAAACGTGTTGGCATGATTGGTCGCAAGTTGTACAAAAGTGTTTATAAACATTTAGAATTTCACTTTGTATAATATGTATCATACATCACAATTACACGACATATACTTCAATGTCCTCTTTAAAATTCGCCAATGGTACCGCAATGGTAATCAGCTGCAATGTAATTTGTGCCCTGCCCAAGAGACATTATTCAACGCTAAAGGAATATTAAGGCATTTTCTCGAGAAAACTTGTTTTTTGTACTCATGTTTAAATCCGATTTTCATAGGTGACCACCGGCATGCTCCAATTCAGGAAAAAAATAACTTCCTCTATGCCGAGCTCCTAGAAACACCTTTTTGATAATTAAATTGTGTGAGTACACAGAGGAGAAGGGCAGAAGCCTCCACACCACGTGACACCCCCACCCCGCCTCCAAAATGCCACTATTAATTTAACATACGCTTATTAAACATTTCTGGGTGCCTGGCACACAGCCGGGGGATCATTTGTATAGTAGCCAGAGCATGTTGGTGACCGCCGTATGAACAAGCAGACAAGCTGGGTCAGATTAATAGAAGAAAAAAAATGCTGACAAAGACATTGTTACTTGGGGGGTCCGTTATCTCCGTAGCCCTCTAACAGATAAACGTTACAACAACAAAAAAGCACTTGTTCAATGCAGCTTTAACTGAATGTCGAGGCAAAAGATCACGTCACAGGACGCAGCGTATGACAATGACTTTGTAATATGACATACGCTGTATTCAGACTATGCAGCATGCACTTACTTTGAAATCGTAGGCTGACTGTTTGATGACTTCGGGAGCCATCCAGAAGGGGGTGCCTACGAAAGTGTTGCGCTTGATCTGCGTGTCGGTGAGCTGGCCAGCCACACCAAAGTCCGCTAGCTTCACGTCGCCTTGCTCGGACAGAAGGACGTTGGCAGCTGGGCGGGTGGGAGAGGTGGCAGAGAGAACGATACATCATGCAGCGAGTGCCGATGCTGCTTTCACAGCCCCATTGAACTTTAAAGAGCATTTAAGGCACTACATTAACATTCACTCTGGCTCCGGGGAGTGCAAAGTGATACGGAAACGGCACCTTCTATGGCCATGTGAGGAGGGGTTATGCACATTGTATACACATGCATGACTTCTTTTGCACCGTACATAGGCAACCACTCTTATCGGATGTATCGAGTGAAACATTACATTCACATTACCTTTGATGTCTCTGTGAATTTTCCTCTCTGAATGGAGGTAATCCAACCCTTTCAGGATTTCCCGCAAAATAGTTGCAATTTGATGCTCCTCCAGTGGACCGGGCTTTATCTAAAGCAAGGAGAGTCAGAGGAAACGGCTTTCAGCTTCGCTATCCGGGCACAAGTACGCGACGTAACGGCCTGCACCTCGAATTTATCACAATTTTACTCTATTGCCATGTTTATACAAACTCTATAACCGCAGTGCATAGCTGTTTCACGCTTAGGTCATAACCATGTAATTTTTATCCTCTTCTCAATGTTACTCAAAGTTTTCCCATTGCCATTAATTATTAATTCAAATCCCACTGCTCTTTTTTCTTTCAGAGGCACAACCAAATACGTCCTTGTTGATTCAGCCTCCAGGCAAGTGCAGGTCCTCAGGGCTCAAGTATTGCCAACATTTAAACAACCTGTGTACTTTCACGAGACAACTGGCATTAAATCCTTTTTCCGCACACACGTTAACAATAACGAAACACACGTAAGGAATTTTAAACTTAAGGGAAAACACGTTTTGAATGATCTCTTTCCCTTAACAAAAACAAATCCATGACATGTCTCAACAGGATCATTATGATAGCCTTTTGGATGTCTTGTTCCTGGCTTTTCAAAGGATTAAACAAAATCAATGTGGAAATTTACAACGGATCCCTTTAATCCATACCGTCCAAAAAGAACATTGGCCTCTTTAAGACAATTTTTGTATTTAACGAAACCGCTTAAGACTTGCCAGGTCGAGGGCAGACCCTCCTCCCAGGTACTCCATGATGATCCATAGCTTTGTGCCCTGGAACACAGAAAAGGTGACATTTTAGAAACAAAACAAGTCAGCTTGCAGGCCGCTTTAACCAACTCACACTGTCAATCTGCCAGCATACTCCGCAGATGAGACCTCAACAGGTGCGACCATGCAGGGTGTAACGTTATTCACTTTGGAACGTGTTCTTTTGTACCATGGTGCTCCTCGTATACATCGAGTTTCTCTCCACGTTTAAGAACTTTTTCTTCGCTGCCAGTTGCATGTTTTGCCTGGTCATTTTGAATATAAATGCTTTTCAAGTACATCTCGTCTTGTTGAGTTATTTGTCCGAGGGCAAGTTCTTAGTTCAAGTTCCTCCCATTTCCATAATCTAGACATTTTTTATTTCTGCCCTCTCTTGAAGTCCTTGAGCAGCACCTTTCACCCTCAACATCCTTCCTTCTCCAGCTTCCTTCATAAGCCCTCCCCCACTTCTGACAACCTGCCCCATTCTGATAACTGCCTTTTTCCGAATTGCTGCATTGAAACGTCTCGCCACTTGCACTTCCTCGTTACCCTTTCTTTCCATCCAACCACAAAACAAGACGCCGCTACAATCGATGATGCACCTCGACAACCCTCTCTACCCTCTGCTGGGTCCGCAGCTGCGCTGCACAGTTGACACGTGACCTCAAAGACCTGCCCTATCAGTATCTCGCCATCTGCTCTTAGGTCTCATCTTCCCCCCTGGTCACCGAAGCCGTGGAAACCACTTCATTGCCTGCCCCGGCAATCGGCCCTCCCATCCCACACACAGGATGTTGTCCCTCCCCGCACCTTCGATTAGCACGGTTGGCTACGCACTATGCGAAAGAAGTTCAACATACATACAGGTCTCACCCAGTGCAGCCATTTTTTCCGAATCATATCTATAACACGAACCTGCCACATGCTATTGTGGACTTCAGCTTATATAGATATGTGTAAACAAACCTATACTGTATTGATTGCAGTAGACAGCCATGCAGTGATCCTCCAGGCCTCACTTGAAATTGGTTTAGATAAAGTATATCTATATCTAAAAATACTTTGGCAACCAAGCCGTGAAGCTTATAAACTTTATAAGTTTGAACTTACTAAGGATATAATTCACCTTTCCTATACTTTGCACTCCGATGTTTTTCTTTATTATTTGTTGTAACTTTTTGACCTGCCACCTACTGGACATCTGTGAAAAAGAGCTTCAGACCTCATCGGATTTCTCCAGGAGAAATAAATATTCGGATTCTGAGAAGACTTTAGATTGGCTTAAGGTCACATGCTGGCCAGCCAATCAGAAGTCACCCCCACCCCTCCGTATTAAGGGAGGGGCCGCATGGGTGGCCGCTGTGCAGGTTACTGCTTTGGGGTGTCAGGGTGGTGGGGTGTCAAGGGTGGTGAGATGTTAACTACCTTGCCTGGTATACATGAAGTTGCGAGTTCTGAATATATGGAGTTTGCATGTTCTTCCCGTGGTTGCGTGGATTTTTCTCCGGGTCCTCCGGTTTTTCCCTATACATTTAGAAACGAGCGTTTCGAGTATTTGGCTGCAATCAATTTCCACGTGATAAGCCACTTCGTTGAGCTATCATTTGTGGCCAGGTCGTTTCTGAAAAAGATCTACATAGCTCAGTAGGCCTTCCCTGGTAAAATAAAAATAGCTTAGGTTGGGTGAATGGGGAAGGGCCGCTGAAGGGCGCGTGGCTCTCGTTCTATGACGGGTACTTCCACTGGCGTATGTATAATAAATTAACAAAACAACCACACTATTTTCCTAGTGACAAAGCATGACCTTTGTCACGGAACAACCATAAATATTTGACTTTGATGTTCCAACAAGGAAACGTTCAGCCTGACAATTAAACGGTAAACTATATAATTTAATTGCAAAGGAATGTTACTTTTTTAGTTTTAACCTGCCAATAAAGTGTTGCATGGTGAGGACTGGTAGTCCTCTACTTACAATGCAGATGCGTTACGACGACCCCATCATAAGACAAAAATATCGTAAGTCGAAGATGGCCTAGCCTACCCAGGAGTCTTAAAGAATGGTGATAATTTAGCAAAACAGAGCAATTTACAGTACCGTACTGTATAAACTATATACTGTATGTATTTATTAATTACAATACTGTATTGCACAGTAAAATGTAAAGTAAAAAAACAAGGTAAATTCTTAGCCTACCTATATGAACTGCAATTTAATAGAAAGTTTTTTCAGGAAACAATCCTATCTGCTATAAAAACTTTCAACATGCATTGAAAGTATCGTAACGCGCTAACACCGAGACAACTTAACTCCGTCGACCGCTGGTGAGAGTGAGGCATCACACAAGACGGGAGATGCGTACAGTACACCCCGGCAGCGTCCCAACGTACAATATAGTACCTCGTATGCTGCTGCATTTGCCTGCCGCGCGAAATTAAAAATATTTTACAATCGAAATATCGTAAGTCGGACCATTGTAACTCGGGAACTATCTGTATGTCTACAGTGCCAACAGTTCTGAATTGATTGCAGATATTCATGGAATGTGAAGTGGCCTGGTGGTTCAGATATTGGAGGGGTGAGCTGGCACCGCTGAAATCCTGGGTTCAAATCCAGGCTTTGCCTGGGGATGGGGTTGGGTTAGTTTTTATTTGCATGTGTTTGGGTGATTTCTTTACCTCTTGTACGAGTATCATGTTTTTGTACTGTTTGTTATTGTAACATTCTTACCCGCCCCGACTGCACATCTGTGAAAAAGAGCTTTATAGGCACCGGATTCCTCCGGTAAGAATAAATATTCTGGTTCTGATCAAACCGTTCCTCAAGTGCAGCGAGTTGACATCCTCAGCTCGATCACCGATGACGGCGCAAACAAAGCCCCAAGCACATTTAATTTGCTGCTGCATTTAATTAAGTTCGAGGCTAAATTGGGTTGACTTGTCATGCGATCTTGTCATGCGATGAGCGTTACTTTTTGTGTGGCAGGGTGAGTAGGAACGATGCCATCTACCGTGTGGACCCAGAGGTCACTTGCAGGAATCTTATAGGTAGCTCTCTGATATCTGCCCACATGACGTCTCACCTTTATTACACCCTAAACCAGTGGTTCCCGCCAGACAGCAGCTCCGTGAGATAAGGTGAGCGGCTCACAGTTGGAAGGCTGCAAGTTCAAATCCTGACTGGCAATAACTCGGTGCGTCATCTCTCCGTGATCAAAACATTTCAGTACCAACTTCATGGAGAAGTCAACAGCGGCTGTCCAAAAGATAAACTTACCCCCGTCATAGGTATGTGCACTTTCGAAAGAGATTAGCACTGTCTCAATGACCAATTAAGTCGATGCTAAACGTGTGCTTTTTGTGTATCCCCTACCAGAACTATCAACTGCCCGTGTACCCCTACCAGTTTATGGGTTTTATATCTATATAAATTGATTAAATAAGAATAAAACACATTGCACACAAGGGGGTAACACTAAAAACTCCACAAACAAAATTAATCATCCCTATTGCCACCACCTTCTTGGCACCTCACAGCTGAGCCTTTCCATAACATTTGACTAATTACTGGGGGTGCTGGCGAGTAAGAGGGAGTATTAAATGGGACAAAGGGTAACGTAAGATTCACAAGAACAAAAGTGTTGTTACAGAAGTATATTGCAGTATTCCCTAATTATTCACGAACTTGCTATCCTTGAATCGCAGCTGAAACTCTGCACGACTGCATCGAGAGACAAAGTGATGAAGTGATGAGATAAAGTAAAGCGATGAGAGAGAAAGTGATGAGATAAAGAGATGAGGGGGTAAAGATAACTTCTGTAAGCTTTAGAAGCATCTGCAGTCGTTGCGCGTTCGATATTCGTAGGCTGATAGCATTATTCGTGAAAGTTGAGGGAAGATCTAATGGCATCAATACGTTAACGGGACACGATCAGATCCATAATCAAGAGGACCTCAATATATGTATGTTTAACTGCTTTCGCACCATACGTAACCAACTGTACGACGAAAAAAAAGCAACGAAATAGACTTGAATGTTCAAACAAAGATTGTGATAGGAACTATATCAGTCAGAAAACTAATAATTTAATTCCAATGTAAGAACCTACTCCGAAAGTCTTGACATTTAGCAAAGCTTCCTTGGATGAATATAGCATTCGTAAACCAGTGGAAAGACCCATCATAGAATGGATGGGCCCTCCCCCCCACGCCCTGCATCCCCACCTCCCCACCCCCCCACCCCATGGGTGCCCTCCCTCGTGCATGACAACCCCTAGGGCTTTCAACACCCGCAGCCCCCCCTTTCAACTGCCCCCCACCCCCTCGAGGTCCGCCGCACCCAGCCCCACGTCACCACCAACAAGATGGGCTACTAAGCACAGTAGCATGCCCTGCGCAGGCAAGAACGTGATGATTGGCTGGCCTGCAGCCAATAAAAAGCGTTCTACTGGCCTGTCGTCCAAATGTTTAACATGTATAGGATTTCGCTTTAAGCAATCAGCACATTATTAACTATTATATTGGGAAAAACAACCCAAACTTAAACATTGGTTGAGGCAGCTGATGAGATAAATTCTAGTCACAAATACCAAACATTTGCGATGCTACATTTAAGTTGACATATAAGGCAAGAAATAGTCTTTCTTTCTTTCAGAACAGGGGGATTGTGTAAACATATAGCAATGTTGACTTTCGATTATATTACATATTAGCCTTTATTTGCTGTGTCTAAATCTCTACTTATCAATGATATACTGCAGTTCTTATCAATTCCTAGTTCGATCGATTTATTAAGTGCGTACTTTGGTGGCATGCAAAAGTACTTTGGAATTTACAACACAAGCATGCCCGATGTCTGCCAGTTGTAGAAAACAAAGTTGCTAAAATACATGTTACATGGCCACCTCTGCCCTAAGCCTAACCCTGCCTCACTCTCACTTCGGTGAACACTGAGGGTCCATATCATACTTCATGACATATGAGGAAAAAGTTGTATTGAAGTGCCGCTTGCTCGTATTTTTCAATAATCGTAAAATATCACCGCACAATCCTACTACTAGGCAACTAGGGCGAGGCTTCGATTGTTACACTCACGCGCCTTGCATCGAACAGCGTAGTGCGAGAAGGGATTATTACGCATTTAATACAAATGACGCACACTCACGTGTACGCCAATATATATTCACACGGAAACAAAGAACATCAAAATAATGAGAATGGAGACTCACTGCATGGCTGTCTATTGCAATATACATGGTGGGGGGAGCGACGTGACATGGCCCAGCAGTCGTGCATTCGCCATGAGTTGTAGAAGGCCGTGGTTAGAGCCCGGTGGCCACGCTGCTTAATACCGCGGTGTTGCATTCACCGTGAAACATTACGCGCCGTCTTGCTTCGCACAGCGGACGTGAAACATCCCTGAAAGTCATTCGAAACGAGTAGGAGGCCATTGCGTGCCGGAGTCACGGCGCAAATTTATTTAATGAATAATAATAGAAAAATGTCTCCATACCCCTCAATTGACAAGTAAATGCTGGTTTGTGGGTCAAGTGTTGAGTTACCTTGCGCCCACAGGGATAGCGACCAGTGGGGGAAACCCTTTCAAATTTAAGATGTTTTAGTTGCGATTTTAATTGCATTTCGCATTCAAAGTTCTATGAGATGCCAAAGGCGCAACAGGTGTTAAATCAAATGCGTATTATGTCATTATTATACGTGAATGAAAACAAGACAACACAACGCAAATGTACCTTAAGATATGAGCCGAAGTAGTGGGTGACGTAGGGCGAATCGCACTGGCTGAGCACCGTGATCTCTTGCTGGATGTCCTCAATTTCATCCTCCGCCTCCTCCAAGTCAATGATCTTGATGGCCACTACCTCCTTGGTTCGGTTGTCGATGCCCTTGAAGACCTCACCAAATGACCCCTTGCCAATGCGCTCTTGCTTGGTGAACAACTCCTCGGGATCGGCGCATGAATTCTGTGGGGGGGGGGGTAGGGCGTGGGGGGCACCGTGTGGGGTGGGGGTGTTACCATGGGCCTTTGCAAGCAAGGGTGACCCCTCCCGTCAGGTTAACTTGACTTTCCGACTGCAGTGCCGCAACGACACAAAGCTCTCTGCAGATCGTTGCCGACAAGTGTTCCGCTCGACAAAGCCCGCGCCACAGTACGCTGGGTTTTAGCAATAACCGATGCACTCGTGAAAGGGGTACGGGGAAAATAGAACATTAACAGAAGGCATTTAAATCAAACACTTGCAGCAGCGTAAAATCCGCAGATGGCATGCGAGCATAATCGAGAACAAATATATGAAATGCAAACAACAACAACTCTTATTGTCACGTAAATTGGACAACGTACAGATATGCTTTTTTTATCCCATTGTGTGCAACGAGCGTAAAATCTTGCACAGTGCAAATGGATAAGTTGTAGCTCCCAGCTATTCATTTTTGTGAACCTATTGAAATCGGCACGCTTGGGTCTCGTGTAAAAAGTAAATTACGCGTGAAGGACATGCAAGCGGGTCGCACGTTGGTGCCTTTCACGTTGGTGGTTTTGACGAGAAAGTATCGAAGGCGACCTGTTGGCTCAGCTTCTATGAGACTTTTATGGCATAGTTGGCTTTATTGCCAGGCTTTGCAGGAATGAACCAACACCATCCAGTCTGACTCTATCCCCAAGCAGTACTGGCCTATTAATGATCAGCCAATTCAAACATGTGACTTTATAACCCATCAGGTTGAGAAGCTGTTTTGATACAGTTCAAAGTAAAACGGTCAAGTAACATTGTACAAACATCTCTTCCTTGCAGGTCCCTCCTCCCACAGGACTTATCTATTTAGCGGAAAGGCATTAACCTTCACCTGAAAACCGAACGTGGAACTACACATCAATGAATGTTCTTGAACCACTCCCGTGGTTTTTTATGAACATCTTTTGGGTGCAGAGCTCTTTGGCTTGATGTACGAGGCTACTGTCACATACAGGCCAGAGATTGCAATGTAACAGGGAAACTGCCGGAAACTTTGCCGATGAAATATATTTTTTCCTTTGAAGGCAGTGGTAATTGATGAATGTGTTGATTTTTTTGTTAACGCGTAAGCTTTCGACCAATATCCATAATAGAGGTTTTTTGGGTTCGATCGTGTAAATATAAATGTGGAGTTAAACGCGCCACCACCCGACACAGCCAATACCTACGATAATCATCCAGGAATGTCTGTCCTAAACGCTCGTGACGTCACTCCATATCGATCAGCCCCCCTCATTAATATTCATGAGCAGGTGACGTCACTCAATATGGAGTACTCCCCCCCCCCCCCACTAATAATAATGCGTAAGTGACGTCACTCCACATCGACCAGCCCCTCTCATGAATAATCATGAACAGGTGACATCCTCCACATGGTCCCCCCCTCATTAATAATCATGAGCAAGTGACGTCACTCCACATCGAACAGCCCCCCTCATTAATAATCATTATAAGATGACGTCCACCAAATGGACACACCCCCCCCCCCATTCATAATAATTAGCGGTTGACGTCACTCCACATGGGGGGGGGCGAGGAGCCTCCTCCCCCCTCCTCGGCGTCAACTTACAACCCTCACTACAAAGGCAGAACCCTCACGTCACGTGATCTCCGTCACGCTATTGAGACATCGAAGTAAAAAGGACGTCACGATGAACAAGGGATTATAACCTTTAATTGAAATAGGTCTGTGTCACCACGGCTTTACAAATTGCACAAGCACTAATGCAATGAATATCACATCGCGGTCTGCTTTTCACTTGCAAGTTTCAGAATTACTGCAATACACCCGTCCTTGGACGGGCAAAATGCTAGTTAGTAAGATTAGTCAAGTACACAGAATGTGGCCAATTTGTTACTCGTACAGCACACTGGTGTGTTGAAGCAAATCCACAACATTTACAATCTGCGTACGACGTTTCACCAGTAATGACAACTAGCATCATCAAGCGGACACAAATCTGGCTGTCTGCCTGATGAAGCTAGATGTAATTACTGGCAAAACGTCGTACTCCGATTATAAAAGTTGGGGATTTGCTCCAACACACCGATGTGCTGTACTCGTGACGAATTCTCATGTTCTGTTTACGTGACAAACCTTACTAATTGGCTGTGTCGGGTGTGGTGGTGAGTCTAACAACACATTTGTATCTACACGATCTAACGCAAATAAAAAACCTGAATTTGTTGTTTGTGCTTGTGCATCACTGCCTACGTGGCAGAATGCCCAAATAGTTCAAATCACAATTGTCTTAGCTTTGACACGTGAGAGCCAAATGGTATACTAAAAAACATGCGGTAATAAACCCAAAAACAGCACAACAACAACATCAAACCGATAGCATGAGAACGGTGTTCTGTTTAGCTCTTTTAAAAGCCGAGTACACCACAATTAACTTCCAAGTACCAATTACGACGCTATATATTTTACCCTCGTCTATGACTCAGTCAAGCACTTAAATGCAGCCGCACATGAAAAAATGTTAACATTGGAGGCGGGAAATGTTAATGTCTTCCCACATTTTAGAAGTAAAAACAGGCAAAACATTGTGTTCCAATGCTAGAAACCACCTTTTAAATCACCCTTCCACACTGCAATAGCCATGTACTCCAAATGCCTTGGACGTCAGAACAGGTCTGACTGCTTGCTGAACGTTCAAACGAAAACTGCCCGAAGGGTATTGCGAGCACGGTGAGAAAAATTATAAATGAAAAAAAAATCTGCCGACTGCTTGTGGGCTGATCTAAAATGCATGGGGTCATTGCATATTTATTCCATTGTGAGTTTCACAGACTGTACATACACACACACGCGTCATCACAAACAGTTTTCCTTAATCATGGCCTGGCAGCACTGGTTGTTTTGTGACCTTCATGTATACGTCAAGAATTAAATAACATAGGGGGAAAACGTACCTAAGTCAACAACCTGGAGATTGTAAACAATACACTTATGTTGGCTAAGGATAACTAAATCTTGCTCCCACACAATGGACAACAATGTATGCACTTGCAAATATAATTTCGAAGAGAAATTTGGTGTCATTTTGTCGGATGCTCCGACATGTGCTCAAGTGTTCCGCACTCCAAAGAGCCCCCCCCCCCTGAAACCATTGTGGCCATCAGTTCACAGCTGGTTGTTGCTATTTGACTGTGGTGGTGGTGTCAGTTTGCCAAGGGGGGGAAAAAACCACACACACACAAACACACTGTTGTTATGGGAAATTACAGTGCGATTAGCACTTCAGCAAACAAGTTTGCTTCTAAAAATAATACAAATAAAAATACCACACCAGCATCTGTCCTCCCATTTATAGTACACAAAAGAAAGTTACAAATATGGGATTGAAACAGAAGCAGGTATGATGGCAAGAAAATTATAAAGAAAATAAACACACATGCGGGGTGGAACCATTTTCTCCATAAACACAAACACACAGCTGTTTGAACCCTAGGGGGATTGTTTAGGTTCTAGTCCATCGGAAGCAAGAGGATTAAACTTCCCAGAGCCCGCACTTGCTGCAAACATGACGTGGGCTGCCATGGTAGCCGCCGCCCACGGGGTGAATAACCATCGTCTTCACGGAGGTATGATGTAATCGGCTAGTGTGTGTGAGAGAGAGAGGGCCAGGCAAGTAAAGGGGGGTTGTTGGGGGCGGGGAAGCGAGGAACAAAAACACTTGGGGAGGTGGTGGTGGAGGGAGAGGCTAAAAGGAGGGGGGGGAGAGAGAACGACAGGAAGGGAATTCAGGAAAACACTCACTTACGTATTCACGAATGTACACACAGGACCTGCCGCATTCCAATCTTCAACTCGAATAAGGTGGGGTTTTGCGTTGGAGGTTCCCAAGTTCTTTACAATGTTGGATACATCTCTCGCGAGTGTAACTACCACCTTCCTATTATCAGCGCCATGTCACGTGTACTCATATAGTACTCTACATCGGAGGTCGGCAAACCAAACAAAACAAAACAAGAGCAGGCATTTTTTTTTTACTTGGCAAAACAGAATATATTTCAAGGGCCGCCAATGCACTGCATGGGGGAATACGGGACGGTGGGTGGGTCCCTTAAAGAGTCACATGTGGACTCAGGAGACGCAGGTTTGCCGACACCCCCCTGCCCTATATGCAGCTGCTCATCTCAAGACGTTGTACAGAAACAGTTGGCGTATATTTTAGAGCGAGACACAGACCATATATAGGCAGAGGGGCGCGGTGGGGCGGGAGGTCTCTCAAGTCTGGACTTATAACAAGGAGCAGAGAGTTAACATCACGGAAGCTTGAGGTGAGTGGAGTTCCAGACCCTCGGTGGCAGCTAGAAAAGAAGGAGCGACCTCCCTCTGAGTGAAGGCTACCAGCCACACTAACCTCATTCAGGACTTACAAACACAAAACCTCGATATGCGTATATTCGGATAAACAAAGCTTCAGAATTACCAACTCCGGATTCCCCCCACCCCCCATTATTTCACACAGAAAGCTAAAATTAAATAAAAATAATACACTAAAAGAATAAATAATAACGCTGCTGATCTACGGTGCAATAAAAAATAATACAATGGTGTATTCAATGCTTCTTTTAGTTATGTCAGTTTTAATATTTTAACACTGTACAGTATAAATAAAATACCACTTTCAATCTAAATTGTCGAAGGCTGGGAACGGAATCCTCATAGTACTGTTATAAATGTTTCAATAGTGCATACGAAGTTGCAATATAGGAACAAAGCTTCAGGAACGCATCGACTTCGTATATCAAGGTATTACTGTATTCAGAATGCATCACTGGATTCACCCTTTTCACGAGTCATACCTTTCGGATGCTAAACATGAGCGCGGAAGAGCTCCCACACGATGCGGCATTTTGATCTCAAGAGGACCCGCAGCGTACCGGAGTGAGCAAAATCACCACCAGGCTTCAGGATACGAGCTTCCAAGACGCATGGCTACGCAACAACATGCAACCAATCAGGCCTACACAAGTGGAACAAAAAAACTACAATACAGCCAAGTCAGGAGTTGGCGCAAATGCACTTAAAGCATAACCTTCGTTATATCCAAACTGCTGATGAAAGGTGCCTTCCTTACCAAAGGTGACATTACGCTGATACGGCGATCTTCTGGTTTTCTGCACGCCCGATTTCCCCAGTGTTTTTTTCTCTCCCCAATAGACCCCTTGTATTACATGCGGGTGACACACCTGAGCGGTAAGCCTTGGCTTGAGAATTGTCCGCGTGGGGCATGTCAACACGCAGGGAAGAGGTATTTTTTTTTGTTTAAACAAACCTGAAACATTAATTCACTAAAATGTGGAAAATACGTTACATTTACATCGCACTGTATTTAAGTCATCCAAATGAAACGCTTATTCACATCAAATACTGGCAGGAAGCCAAGGTATTCCCATGCCAAGCCTGAGCCCTATGCATACTTATTCGTTCATGGGCTTTCTACTTCACTCACTATGCTGCCACACCCCTGGTGCACAGAAAGGCTGGAAACACTGTATGGGGTGAGGACTTGCATCTGCCAAACCACACGAGTGCCGCCAACAAAGGCATAAAAAGCATCATCGTCAAAGAAATAATGGCCCCAAGTGAACGGATTGTAGTCGTGTACTCGTCCACTGTTAAAAAAAAGCTGCCTTTGGTCGTCACCGATTTGTACGTGAAAAGAAACGGCATGTTTCTCTGTTTAAACAACTACGATGCTCATCTGCAGAGAAAATGCGATCCCACAATATCCAACGTAAACTTGAACTCTTTGCTGTGGTGGCCATAGAGGTCCTCCGAAAGATGCGTAGGTGGAAATATACCAAATAGGAAGTGCCTGCGTTCACGTGAAACTTTTCTAGAAAACAAAACGAATGCGCGCACTTGAGCTTACGACACTAAAGTGTGCGTCTGTGGCTGTGGAAGCTGCCACAAGGGCTTTATGGAAAGGCGGTGTTGACTTTCGGGCAAAATGAAGCGACGCAAGTTATTTACTGGCATTTCTTTAAACTTGTTAAGGATGGTAAAAGGTTAACATAAGAGCCCCTCCAATAGTTACGGCCCATGAAAAAGAACATTTGGGAAGAAAAAAAAACACTTTCTCATGAGCACAGGGCAAGCAAGGCGTGGGTGGTGTGTGTCACGCGCGTGTCTCTGGTTAGTGCGAAGCGTTGCGTGCAGTGTGCGGACTCGCCGTGCGTTCTATTTGTGTTCTACGTGGCGTGCACATGCTTGCACGGGGCCCCCCTTTTATTCTTAGGTGCGCATCACAACATGCGACGCGTACATCTGACACCAGAACACAGCACGGTCAAAACATCGAGGTCGGAGGCCATCTGCGGTCACATGGAGAGGATAGCGTCTTGTGTTCAAGCGGGGTGTTGATGACAAAACACCCGTCTCCTCTTGAGCTTGCTATCACAACGGCACCAAATCTAAGGGCGGAAACTCCGACTGGCTACTAACCACAGGAAATGCATGGCGATGTTTCACACCCACCAGATCCCCGCCGTCCCAAGTCTAGGCATGGTTGCAGGGGTGGCGACAAGCTTATCTTCTAGCCACTGCTGCATCCTGCTAACTACAGAATGTAACTTCATTTGCAACGTCCATCGGCTCGTGCACAACACTATCCTACTTTCTTATGCCATCTTTCTTACGGCCAATTTATCTCGGTCACCCTACATACTACACAGTATGCCTAACCAATAGCTCACATTCAGTTTCATTGAGGGTTATGCCAGAACGCGTGATTGACTCGATGGGTTGATTCAAATTATGCAAAAAATATAGCCCTTTAAAGACATATTGCTTGTTGACATTTATTAGTTACCCTGTAAGTTTAGTTTTATATCTACCACATTGTCAACGATTTGATTGGTGTGAACAATACAGATATCAATGTTTCCCAATGCATAAAAGTCAGGAACAAAGCAGGAAGTGACCATGAAGGGTTAATCAGCACTTGAGTGCGGTAATTTCCCATGTCCGTATGAAGTTCTTTTTCACACCAACTTCAAAGGGCACTTTTCCACCATTCCAACCTCTTAGGGCAGACACTGACCAATGGCGTGAGCAACATCAGTGAGCAACATCAGCGAGCACAATGTGGGAAACCCTCTGAAATGCAAGTGGCTAAAGCTAGGAGATTGTGTGCTGCTTTGAAGAGTGGATGAAACAGTAGCCTATGGGTATAGTGAACCAAGGTAGGTCTATTTTAGCACAGCTGCTACTAAACGTTCCTAACCAACCCACATTTGATAGCTGAGATGTTAATCTACACACTTTAGTCAGCATATAGTTGTAACGGTGACCTTGGTGTGCATATTTGTTTTTAAAACAACCCTATAATAAGCGAACATTATGTGGAATACACATGGCTGACATTAACTATTTAGAATAATCATTGATAGTGTTAAAAACAACTGGAAAACCCCATCTTGCTTACTTGGAATGTAAGTGTCCAACAGTACATACAGGATAATGGCTCATTAAGAGAACGCACTTCAAAAGGAGCCCATTTAAATCACCAAATGTTAACGGCGTATTTTTATTTACAATGGGCATGTGCTCATCACTTTGGCAAGAACAGAACTTGCTTATTGTGTGTGTGTACACATTTCTTATTATCTTATTACACATCAAAACATTAATACGCACCAATGTTTCCTGCTAGGTAAACCAAGAGATTATCTAAATTCCACATGAAACATTTTCTCTCGATATATGTAAAATATGGCATGGGAAATCCCTTACCAATTAAGCTTCTTTAAGCTGTTATCTTTACACAAAAAATATAACTATTTTGAGCTTCTGCGGCCGTCTGGAACACTCTTCCTTCCGATGAGAAAGCCACTGGAGTTGGCACTTTTAAATCTACATTGAAAACGAAATTCTTTAGAAATGGATTTTTGTGTTGAGTATGTTGTCAATTTCCCCACACCTCTGATTAACACGGTTGGCTAAGTACGGTGTGAACGGTGTGAAAGAAGTTCAACGTACATAGATGGGATACAAACTGTTTTTGCTTTGTTTTTAAGTGCTAGAAAATAAAATAATAAAAATACACTTCAACAAATGCTTCAATGACGCATCAGAAACCAAAGTAATGCCTTTGTAACATACACTTACGAATATTTCCGACTAGACAACTTCTGCTAAACGGGTTTCATTTATAAGCATCTTGAAAGGAAATATCACGATCGCTGATAGCGTATGCAATTATATAAGATTCCATAGTGTGTATACAGTATATTAACACGCTCAACACCATAATTACAAAATACTCTACTTCGCATGATGCTTGTACTTGTTGTAGTAGTACAACAAGTGCATGCCTTTTTGTAAATCCACTGATGGATGAAGGCCACTACATGCTTTGCGGGTTGAGGTTATTTGGCCATATTTTGCCATGTCGATCAATGCGGGTTGGTGAATGTGGTCGGGGGGGGGGGGCTAAGACATCGGGGCATAATACAATTAAACAATGTGCTTGTTCTGCACTGCCCCCTGATGCCAACGTAGCCCTGTAGCAGCCTACAACACCTGTTTTGTGCACGGTGTTTGCCCATCCAATCACTCTCCAGGCAACTTCCCGCTTAGCTTCCTAAGATCGGATGAGAGAGATCAGGCCCGTTTCTGGGTCATTTGGGCAGAAGCGGAAGTGTAACAACAAGAATTTAAATGAGCGCACGTGAAAATCATTGCCGATGCACCCCCAGAGCGCATTGTTAACCACTGTCTGACTGAGAATGGCCAATGTGTTACGTTAAAGCAGCCACATGGCTACCATATTAGGGCAATGTCTAGACCAATATCACCAGGTGCTGTCTTGTTTATGGTCTATAAACGTCTGAGTCTGCGATAAGCGGTACTACTTGCAGATTACTTTAAGGCATGGTAGCGGGTGTTTCAGTGGCTCAAAACACAAGTGTAAGCAATGAAGATAGTAAATTAGGAGTGTCTTAATTGTTTATGTTGCCCACACTAGTTTTGCCAACCTGCTGGTACCTTGAACCCCACATAAAACTACAGTGTTATGCAAAGTGAGATTTTTTCTTACATCCTTAACTGAAAACTATAAACAACTTTTTTGAAAAGCTGAGTCATGTCACCTACATGCACTGCATACACTAAAACAGAATTGTAAAGGTAAAATGTTGTATCTTGCTTGACTTAAAGCTTTCGTGACTGCAGGAATTCATATTCGTTAGGTCTTTCGGTAAAGTCACTTAGATAGGTTGAAAGAAAATAACAAAAAACTACGCCGTTTGCTTGTGTTGTGATCGAAACGTTGTATTTTTTTTTCAACCTATCTAGGTGACTTTATCTTCCATAAATACTCCAATTTAACATGAAAACTAAATTCTGAGTCAAAAAATATATTTAATCGGGTTCGACATAAAGAAGCCAATTTGTCAATAAAAAACATTAACATTTTATTAATGTACTAACTTCTGCAAGGTAACATGTAAGATTCTTACGACATTAACCAAAAAGAAGGTAATCTAATGAACAGGATCGTAAGAATGCAATCCCCCTCTCGCTATGCATGTAGAAATTATTTCGCACCATACGTAGGCAACCGTGCTAATCGAAGGTGCATCTATACAAGGCAGGTCACAATTCATGGCCATGCTTCAATTTGAGAATCGTTTTCATCACTGTGCTAAATTGTATCGCCACGAGTATGAATTGAAAAATATCACTCATTGCAACCCTATATAATGCAGGTAGATTGTGATTTTCAGTTAAAATTAATCACCGAATCAATTCATCATTTCAAAAGGACTACTCTTACTCCATTTCACGAAAATCACCTTTGACTTACAAATTCTTTATTATGTTGCCAATTTTGCGTTACTTTCATGATCGTTCAGTGAGCTTTGCTCTCTCATTCAGTTTTTTTTTCAAGCTGCAAATACCAATGAACACCATGTGTCCCAAAGTGTTGTGTTTTGGCAGAAAATGTCTTCAAAAACATTCGCAGGTGCATGCTGTGCAGCCTTCACACATCCGCTCGCTCCGAGGCAACTCCCACTGTTATTTGTACATTCAAGAAATGTGTTCACACATACACTACTAGCTTAGGGGCCAGGCCCACAGGGGACACCCAGTCAAGCCTGCCCTGCTGAAAAAGTCTGGCTATCCACGGCTTCTCGACCAGAGAGAGAACTCTCAGTTCTCACCATGGTGCAGACAGAATGTGTACTTAACCCATGCTCAAATAAATAATGTAACCCAACAAGCCCCCTTTAAAATATGCGGGCAAGCACACACCGTGAATGGCCTACAAAACAAAGGCGCAATAAATAGTGCTTTCTGGACACCGCAAACGAATCGGAATATATTTCATGCTGGAGCGCTGGTATCTATGTAACAAAACAGGAATGTCAATTTCTTAATAATGGACGGAGTGAAGACACTCGCTTTATAGAAGTTAAGATTGTGAAGAGGCTAATGTGTATTTGACCAGGTGGCTCAACGGAAGAGTGAGCGGCTCGTAATCGAAAGCAAGTTCAAATCCCGATTGGGGGCTGACACGGCTCAATCCCTTCATGGGGTCGATAAAACGAGTACCACTTTGTGGGGAAATAAACAGTGGATGGCTTATGGATAAACTCACCACCGTGCTAAGAATGCAGAATTTATACCACTGACTCAGGGCCGTAAACAGGACATGAGCACCTCACCAATGTTCATTCAAACAGGATATCACATCCACTTTTTACAAATCTGGATTGCAACCAGAGTAAAAAAACACATCTACAATGGCTCAAACACCATAAAAACAATAGTTTCAACATTCTTCTGCAGGAACATTGTTATGTTGCCATTCATTCAATAAGTTTGGTTTTCTAGAAGTACTTCAATCTACACTCATCTTTCTCTTGTTTTCATAATTTTTGTCATGGTCTGCCTTTAATAATTGTCCTAAATATACATACTCCGATTAGCATGGTTGGCTAAGGTGCAAAAGAAGTTCAACTTACATCCAACATACATACTCTGATGCAATTCAGTTATTTATCATATATCTTGTTGGCGACTTTTGTTTTGCTCATACAACGTTAAAGCCTTCTTTATTACATGAATGAATGTTTATGTGGTGTATTATCATTGTTTACCATAATATGAATGTCATACGTAAACCTCACGTGGTATTATTTTCACAATTTATGTTCATTATATTCACCGATAATAATCGAGTACATTTGGTATTCACACCATTCTTACACAGCTCATCACAAAGGCTCACAATCTGTAGCAGTTTCACAGTAGGAGGGCGGTATTGCTACGTGTAATCCCGATTGAGTAATTAGCAAATTTGGACCATGACGCCTGCACACAATAACCTGCACTTTTAAAAAATTACATCGAGGTATCTTTAACGTCCAACTGTGAAGCGGACGGGGCAATTGATGGCTAATACACACGTACAGCGAGGGCGGCCGGCGAGATTTGAGCCTCTGCAAAAAGAGTCGAATAATGTGCGACTGCTGAGCCATGATCACACCACCCCATTATTTTCTCCAATTGAATCTTCCAACGTCACTGAATAATCTTGATGTTAGTATCTCTCCTTCTCCGGCTATCATTCTGTGTATTTTGTGACTTTCTTCAATCAATCTTAGTGTGTAGCTCATAAATTAGTGTAAATATATATATATTTTTATTAAACCTTTATAACATCTTGGATAACTATATTCTTGGTTCTTTCGAATCCCTGCAGTCACGAAAGCTTTAAATCAAAATCTTGGATAACTGTCAATTTCAAGAGTTAAATGCCCTTTCATGGTTGAAAAAGAATGGTCATAATGTTAGTTTGATATTTAGTTTTTGTCTACAATGTCTACATGTGGTCGATAAGAGAGACATTTTCTAAACATGGCTTGCTAATGTGGTTGCTAGTCTTATAAATGTTCCAGTATTCGATTCCCAATTATCTTTAGGATTAATTTATATATCTGCAATAACACATGTATCAGCAACACGGTCATTAACTTAAGAAAATTAACCGAAATTTGAAAATGACAAATTTGAAATAAAATAAACAAAAAATGCAAGGACGCTGAGAAATACATGCTAGGAATTAATTACACTGCCAGACAAAAAAAGACGAACGCAACAGAGAATACACACAAGCTGAAAAATGTGGCCTTCTGCAGGAAAGTTAGATAGAAATGGATGATGGCCAGCGGTCGAGCCCAAGGACGAAGTGGCAGCCAAAGGAAGGGAAGTGCCTGAGAGGACATCCACGGTGGCAACGGATTGATGAGATCAGCTCATGCAGCAGGAGCTACACGTGGATTGCTGCATCGCGAGAGAGCTGGAGAAGGGCAGGCAGAGTCCCTTGTCCAGCAGAGGACAGATCATGTCTGCCGATGATTTTGTAAAACTACTCACAAATCACTTCTCAAAGGTCTACACTAAATATAGCGAAGTTTATAACCAAAACAATTGCGTATTAAATCACCCATTTAGTGTCTTGTAAATATTTTCCATCAGCACCAGCTGTTGTGTGGCAGTTTAGTGTAAACTTATGTCACGACTACACCAGTGCTGTATTGTTTAGAACCATGTCAGAATATCAATATATGGACGGTCGCCACTTGCAAGATGGCACGGGCATCAAATTGTCATCACAAGCAGCAAGGCATCAGATGTGTGCTGCTTAAGCATTCACCATTTAGTAGACATCACCCTTTGATGTTCAAGTGTCACGTGTACAAGCAAATTATGAAGACAATTAAATACAAACTTCAAATCTATATTGAATCGTTTGCATGATTCTGTTGGTCACAGTGTGTAAGGAGTTTTACAACACACAAGTGCTGCCAAAGGTGGCCCAAACACAAAGTTGCAATCACATGTTCCCCATTCCACCCACCACCTCATGTATTTGGTTAGGTTGTTACTGGCGACTACAACAAATGTACAATATTGTCATGTTCTACAATGGCCGTGTTCTACAATACAATGCTTTAAATAAAATAGAACAACATATCCAGGGGATTTCTGTATCTGTCAATTACTTCTGGTCAATGCCAACCAGTGGTCTCTGGCTCTTTGTCGCATGAAATCACATTGAAATACACCAGAGACGCATAAAGGAGAAGTATTCACGAAGAGACTGGTATGTGCAGGTGCCTTCAAAAGCATTGTGTTATATAAGAGCGCGAGCTAATTTGGAGGCATGTGAAAAATTGACGATAATTAGCAATTTGGATGTGCATACCAGCGTGAAGTTAGCAGACCACAGAACCAGACTACTTGTTCTTAATTCTTGGTTCTTTCGGTAAAGTCACGTAGAAGGGAAACAATAGAATACAAATCTAAAACAATACAATTCTCACGACGTTTCGATTGCAACACAAGCAATCATCATCAGGTGTGAAACCCACAGCAAGAAAATGTAAATAAAGTGGCGTTTTTTTCAAATTGTAATAAAAATATAAGACGATAAAATTATCACGACGTTTCGATTGCAACACAAGCAATCATCATCAGGTGTGAAAACCACAGCAAGAAAAAATTAAAAAACCGCCACTTTATACAAATTTTCTTGCTGTGGTTTTCACAGCTGATGATTTCTTGTGTTGCAATCGAAATGTCGTGAGAATTTGTTTTGTTTATTTTATTATTTCCCTTCTACGTGACTTTACCGAAAGAACCAAGAATATGAATCCCTGCAGTCACGAAAGCTTTAAATCGAAATTTACTTGTACCTTCGTGAAATAAACGAAACCATAGGCAGGTCTGCACCTCCTCAGCATAAAACAATTCCCATCACACACACCATAAAGAATCACCCGCTGTCCAACAAATGTGAATTTCTACCATGTACTAATTTGTTACAAGGACAAACCTCACCATTTGGATCAAGGGAAATGACAAGTGAAGACATTAAGAACCAATGCATGTCGGTGATAAGAGGGACTGGTAAAGATAATGTCCAATGTTTTATTTCCCCACAATCAATTCCAACCCTAATCGATGCATTTTAGTGCAATTTCTCTCGAAAGTAGTTGACTGAAGATTAAAAAGGTACACTTAAAACTCACAATCTATTATGGTGATCTACATTTGCAAGTGTAGAAGTTTTACTGCTAGCATTGAGCCAAAGCCATACATTAATGTAAAGTGAACATATTTAGAAGCTTAAAACACTTTTACTTACACATATTATACATTAAACAATTTGGATGCCAAAATCATATTTGTCACAAAAAAACGATAACTATTTGGGCCATTAAGCTTTCCCACGTGAAGATTTGTGAGGACTGTATTCCCTCAGTCTTTACTCAATCACACGATTGCGCAATTACATATCTATGTAGTTACTCGTAAAACTCTGCACAAGTTGTACATCCATGAGTTATAAGAGGTGTCCTGGCAAGTGAAAAAAAATGTCCAAGCATAACGTGGAGCACTGCAAGAATAATTTAAACCATCTGAAGTCACAACCTCCCAAGTGCAGTACAGGTGTGGCGGACGATGTTTTGTGTAGCACAACAATTCTTGATCCGAATCACCCATAAATGCCATCCTTTAATCCCAGCACAAATATAGCAATATTAGTGAGCCTCATTTCAAAAGTAAAGTTGTACACTGTGCTTCACTTGTTAAACAATGCACTGCATTCACCCCATAGACTCGTTCACAACCAACAACCGCTCTGCGTCCAACGCCGTAAATGTTGCCGTGGTGGCAAATCGTTTCTGATACACCGGAACGTGTTCTATTGACCACAGTGTTGTGTGGACTTGCGTCCCGTACAAAAGTTGTGATGGGGGAAGATGGCAAAAAAAACGCAGCTTAACCATAAGCTTGACAAAATAGCATCCACACACCCACCTTAGAATAAATATTCAATTTGGGAAACGTTTTATCCCATCTACGTTTCAAAAGCAAAGGGTAAAATAAGGTGATAAATTATGTGCTGTATACAATTTCACATATGAGAACGTAATTGTATTTTCACCAGTTGCCATAACAGTCTATTTGAGAAAATATTTGTCTTGCATGACAAACCTGTGGGAAGCCAAATGTGTTTATAATTTCACAGCGTGCTGCACACTTACATTAAATATAAAACATAAAATGCTGACTACATTTTCATGGTGGAGACATAAATCCAATGCCTTGAGATTAGTCAAGGTCACATAGCTGTAGTACTAACAATCTAACACTGTATATCTATGCTGTGGGTTCATTTTAATATTCGCCATTTGATCATCATCCATTATCAATCTACTGCTGGATGAAGGCAAGTACAGTAATAACACAAACGTACAGTAATCCTTTTTGTATTATAATTGTGTTACTATCCAACAATATGATAGATCTTTCTTCAAAACGTTGCCAATTATGACCACCTCAAGGAGGTGCATGTAAGTCCTTAGCAAAACGGTACATTAACTCAGTAGACGAACAATAATTATTCAGAGAGGTCACAACGCAAAACAACAACAGCAATCTAAAAGGGAGTTAGGCCAACATGATGCCATCCAATTATGATCGTTCACACATAATTACGGTGCGTATTAGGCGCCGTGGTGGTCTTACTGGATGGAACATGGGAACAAGCTTTAGACCAGGTGACTAATTGGCGTACAGAATGCGAGTTCTGGGTGTAGGCTATTACGCCGAACATGTGACTTTTAAGCCATAGAAAAAAACCGCCGAGATGAATCATCGATAAACCTGCCACCGGGTTTAAACCACTTATGACCGAGAAACACCCATCCTACATTACAAACCGGGATCACGATATATGAAAAGATTCATCCGAGAGGAATGTTTCAAGTTATTACGCAGGCCACGACAAGGCACATGTTTATACGGCGCTCAAGTTGCATCACAAACTCCAGCACGGTAGTATTCGTTTGGCCTTTTGCGTTGTTCCCGCACGACAATTATGTACTGTACACAACATTCCAGGCAACCGAACAGCGTGACGCAACTGCAGCAATACGCAGGACTCGTTTCCAGCGATTAGGCAAGCCTAACAATTCACCGACTTTTTTCTACTTTCATCTCAGCAGCCACCAGCCAGCGTCACAAGCGTGTCACAACTAAGAGTTGCATTCCATTAAGCAGTGCAGGTTTATAGTATATCAATGCACCAACGACGAGTTATTTAGTTGGCAAACACGGTGTCGCATTCGTATCCATGTTGCAAAAAAACGAGAAAATTATTGGGCAGTTGAGATTTTGCTAAAGGCTATCCTGTAAAAGAACCCATATATTCTTTGGGTCTTTCGGTAACGTCACGTAGATAGGTTCAAATAAAATAACACAAATAAGATTTAAGAACCCATATGTTTATGCATTTTATCCAAGACGGCATGTCGAAAGTCAGCCAATGAGTGGGAAACCTCATACAGCCAAACACAAACCAAGGGCCATTTTATACCGACAAAACTGTAGCAGCAAAACCAGATTTAAAGCTACCATTCCATTTGAGCTTGCGTTGATACTGAACACTCCATGCCATTTTGTTGAATCTGCCGTTGGAAAAAAAATCTGGCACCTTTACCGAAGAAGACTAGACATATTGCACTCGTTTGAGTGTGTGCGTGTGCCATTTACACTTCCTGCTTTCTGAGCGGGCTGATATTTTTTTTACTGTGTGCACAGCGTATACGCCGCCCAATACTGTACTGATATTGTATTACGCGCACGCTGCATTTACGGAGAGAAGCTAACCCAGGAGGGGCATTCACGTTCGGATTTACCAAGAAAATCATGACCGCGTGTGAGGGAAGGAAAACCAAAACACAGACACGAGACAAACGCATATAAATGTAGTCGTGTCCCCCCTTGTAGGCTTTTCAAACATTTGGGCAGTGGTTTTTAGCAAACTCCTATTAAAGCCGGCACGACACACGAATAGGGTGGTGGCCAGTCCACGCCCGACCGCCTTTGTGTCCCCAATATTGACGTTTACACGCCGCATCAAATACCCATTTAAGGCTACGTCGTGAGAAGCATTGAACAGTTTCAGGTATTCGCCGTTGATGAGGGCCTCGTGCGGGAATCAAACTCCAGTAGCCGGGTTCGTAGTGCAGTGCGTTAACCACTACCCTCGCCACCTCCGTTTCACGTTTTCGATTGTAGGGGCGAGTGTGTGAAAGCACTTAATAAGACCACTAAGAAATCCCATAGAGACCGACGAACACAAAGACACACTTGTAAAGAGACCCGGACGAAAACTCACACTTCGGGAAGAGAGCCATAGAGGTTTACACGAAAGCCCTCGCACACGAACGAATACACACGCACTCCTCTACAGATAAAACACTCGCAAGGCACGAAAACACTCAGAATACAAAGACGAGCAGCAACACATCAACACACGCAATAGTCAGTCACAGGAGAACATGCACTCGCCCACACTACACAGGGGATTCCACGTCTATGAGGGGTCCGCCCCATAAAGTCACAACACGTCTAACATTAGAGTTGACGACGATTAACATCGCCAAATCGACTACGACAACATCCCCCTTCGCTCGAGGTGTTTAGGCTCCGTTACCTGTACGTTTAGGTGCGCCATGGCTTGGCAAACCAAACCCCCGGGCCCCGCGGGGGCGGGGAGGTAGCAAACCGGCGCGGCCTGGCTCGCTCAGCGGGACGAGGCGAGGGGGAGGCCGGCAGGGCTTCTAGCCGAGGAGCGGTGCGAGGCGGAGGCCTAGTCGCGTCGGCGGCCCTCTGACGGGCGTCGGACGAGAGGACGTAGACGTCCGTGGGCGAGGGGGGGAAGGTCCCTGGATGTCGGCGCCGCGTTAATTAGTCGCGAGCGCGCAGAGCGAGACGCTTTTGAGTCGACAAACTTCGCCCTCTACCGCAAAACACGACCGCGACGCGGCGCCATGATAGATTCATCCGCCGGGTCGCGGGGCGGAGCGCGCGGGCGCGGCGCGACGGCGGTGATGTGTAGCCCTGCGCGAGCGCGCGTGCGAGGGAGAGGAAAAGTAGTGCGGCGGCGGCGACGGCGTCACCCGGCCCACGAGGCGGGGCCAGGGAGGGGTGGGGGGTGAATCGATTCGTTGTCGAATCAGAAACGACGGCGGTAATCGACTCCCGCACACGTTACGACACACGTGTTGAATCGTTGGGTGACGAATGCGGCGTGTGGTGCATGACGCAGAGTCGTTACATGGCACGTGTTGACGAATCGTCGCTTTGCTTTGGAATCGATTACTTTAGGTTCTTGCAAATGCTATGCAAATAGCTTATTAACGACCCCACCTCGCAAGGGAGGGAATGAGAGTGACGGAAACATCGTGAATGAGTCAGTGTTGTACACACGAGAGCATAGAGTACGCAGGAGACGGCACAGAGTGCACACGAGACAGCACAGTACAGACGATACAATACATGATGGCACACAGGAGACACAATACACAGTACATGATGACACACGAGGGACAGGACACCAGTACACGATAACGTCGTAGACGAGACTACAAGCGAAGCAGTACAGAAAGTAGCCGCAGTACATATAAACTGCATACGAGATCGTACACAGCTGAGACAACACAGACGATAAGCAGTACAAGTAAGGCAGTCCGTACGAATGAGAGGCGATACGAGGCAGTACACTATGATCGATATGTACAGATGAGGCAGTACCATTGGTATGGGAGAGACATAGCACATGGTAGAGATAAAACGAATGCAAGTGATGATTCACAGGCCACAATCTTAAATTAATCCACTGCTTGGATGAATGCTTGTCCATGAAGTCGCTCAACCCGCATGGCCCCATTCACAGTGTTGGAGGAGGCCTTCATCCAGCAGTAGATTTACCAATATGCCTGTTTCTGTGCATACGGTATATTGTGCATTTTAAAGAGAATAAAGTCACAGCGAGGGTTTATACTGGTAGGAACCCA